>APFE030068505.1:0-11772 GCA_000404065.3 Pinus taeda
ACAGGGAATTGTGGCCAGATTGCCTTTTTCTTTTCTTTTAGTTCTTTGCTCATTTCTCCAACCCCACAGGTTTGGTAGGCTATTTCACAGGCCATTAATTTGTTGGGAACATACAAGGGAAGTACATGAGGGGAAGAAATACTTCCAACTACTCTGATGTAAGTGAAAAATTCTTCTCCGAACTATCTTCCAATAGGGAGAATATCAATTTCAACCTCAGGAGAAAATCTTAGGACATCTTTATTATACAACATTTTGTGAATGGGTAGCGTAACTCCATGGTAGATTTTATAAAAATATGGGGTAAACATAGAATCCCACAGTTCCTTATGGTAGACTTGAATGGGCAAGGGATTCTGTACCATTCATTTCCAACCCATGAGATGAGATCTAGAAACAAAACAGATAACATCCATGACCTAAACAACTAAAAAGAAAGGAGGATGAATCCTCTGAGAGGGAGTCCTTTTAGACTAATAATTCCAAATAGTGAAGGCTAAGTTATCAGACAGTATTTGAACCTAGTCCATAATAGTGGCGTTAGTAGCCACATCAGGTTGGGGTAGCCACTCGGATGAAAATATATTAATATCAGGTTTTCCACATAACCTACATAGCATTACAACAACGAAACAATATGGAGAAGAAAGAAAACTAATATTGTACATACCATGTTTGTCTTTCTTTAAAGGCTCTTCCTTTGCTGACCAGCTTTTGGTACATTCCACCAAATCTTCATTTTCCTTGGCGAATTTCTTTACGAACTGTTTATTATAGCTAGTCTGCGGCTCTCGTAAATCATACATACATCTTAAATTCTATGGGGTGAATGACACAATAATATCCTGGTTCTGCGACTTCAATTGCATGCCTGTTATATCAATGTCGTCTATCACCCATTTAACCATATCTATATAGGGAAGTATTTTAGGCCTTGCTGCTTTATGGTGCAGGAATAAATATGCAAGCTCTGTGAGTGATGCTTCGGATGACCCGCATGCATATGTCGTAGCTGTAACTTCCATGTCTCTTGGGTTTTCTTCCTCTAGCAGACTATACATGCCTTCCCAAGTAGATATGCCTACTTCTCTAGTACAGGTGGTGTCTGTGAATAAGGGGGTCATCTCTGTTTTCTCAACAACCGGAGGTTTTCTCCTCTTTCCCATTACGTTCTGCACATTGCTCCGTATATTGTTCTGTGTACCATTCCTACAAGTTCACAAATAGAGAACTAAGACATAATGAGAAAGATAATGAATGATGGTCAGTAATAAGGTGATCGGAAAGCTCTTAATTTCAAAATCATATCAAATATTTCAACCTAAGTGAAATAAATTTTCGTTCAGATCTAAATCCTTTCTCATAAATAATCATCAATAAAGCACTTAGTTGACATTAATGCCTATAACTCAGATATCAGATTACAAGAAACATTTCATTGAACGATGAGCCCTTTTGATCTACGATAAAGTGATTTTGCGATTTGCTTGCACAATATCGCAGATTGCAATATCGCTAATCCTTTTTGTTAAGAATCATTTGTTCCATTATGCGACTGTGAGATGCGATTTGGGAGATGCTTTATCGCACATCGCAAGATCGCGATGTTTTATCTTAGTTGGTGCTGTGATATATGAAATCTGTGAGATGTGACGAGTCTGTATGGCGCGTGATCTCACATCATCGTGTTTTTGCAATTTTGAAAGTTTTTTATATGATGTCCTCCTTTACCCTTTTGCGATGTGATGTTCATTATTAAGAGAACAATTTTATTTGAGACTTATCATAATACTTAAGATTTTGTGTTTGTAGATGTTTTTCCTAAGTTTATGATAGTGTGTTTTATTCAAAGGGAATTATAAGTGATAGTTTTTATGTTTTTCTAGAAGGGCCCCCATTTATTTAGTGTTAATACAAATGATAAATAAAAAGGGGGGTTTTTGCTGGCCACAACAATTGGCGATTCACGTGGAAGAACCATTTATCTTTGATTATCTTTCGAATTTTCTAAAACTTCCAAAACAGAAAAGTTTTTTGGAAAATAAAAATTTATTATAGAAATGTAAAGTGCATCATGCTCTTAGCCATTAACAATATCTTGTTCCTCCCATGCTAATTGTGATTATTTTCTTCCCAAAGATAGTCATTGCATTTACATCAGTCATTATTTGGTCTATAAAGATAGAAACAAAGACATCTCTATAAATCAGTTTTAAGTATTCCCATCTGTTGTAGGTAGAGCCACTGCTACCAGCAGGCGCTTACAGCCTCAACAAGGTTACTTGTTACCCAGCAATGATCCTATATCCTACTTTGAAAAGTATACAATTTTCAAAGATAAATCCACATTCACACTTATTTCTTTTATTTCTTAAAGAACAATGTCCTGGTTTGGTGGCCAAATTTTGACAGTGCCATTCACCTGATTTATAAATTTACTAAACATGATGGCTCGTGATGAGACCCCTTGTCTTTTGATTGCAACAAGCTTGAGTCATATGCCCTATTTTGGTATGCATTTGGCAATGTCAACTAGTTATAGTCTTTATCATCATGATAAGTTGGCTCTTGATGAGACCTCTTATTCTTTAAGTTTATAGTGCATAGGTGGATTACTCCTTGAAACTTGCAATTCCCTAAGTGGGGAGGAAGTCATTGGTTCCTTAAGAATAGATCTGGATGAAAATTATAGAGTTTTTTGAAGACAACTTTCCTACAGAGAACACTAATTTTGTTATTGATGCCTTTCATGATTGATATAAGACAAATTCCCACTAAAGGTTGTTTTTAATTGAAATTCGTAGGGCTAAAATAGTAAAATTTTTAGGCTTGTAGCACTTGGCTAGATCTTTCAATAATAATGGTTAATTTTCCAAATCAGTTCTATTTATACAAGCGAAAAACAAAAATTAAAAGAAACACTAATCTTTTTTTCTTGAAATCCAAAGGTAACCATTTACAACCTGTTTTATTATCAAGATAAAGCTATAAGCAATAATTTACAAAAATAGAAGAGGTCATCTTCTATGGAAAGTATTTTTTAATGATCTACCCATTAATGGATAAAGATTCTCTTTTCCCTACTAAATATTGCAACATGAAAGTCGATGGACATATAATTTCAACAATTTGGAGTGGTCCAAGCCACATACGTTGGAATTTAGAATGTTTGCCTTTTTCTTCATGAGCCTTATCCCATTTTAATACTAAATCACCAATTTGAAAATCCTTCTTAGATACCATGTTTGAATCAAAAGAGGCCTTTACTAATGCTTGATGATGAGCATGTGTAATATTAGTCTATTCTCGTTGCGCTTCTAGCTTAAGGATCTGTAGTTGTCTTAGTTGTAAAGATGAAGATGGTTTTTCTTCAGTAAATTGAACTAAGGCTAAAGAAAGAATTGCTAGATGAGTTGGGAGAACTACTTCTTTCCCATAAACTAAATTAAAGGAGAAGTTCCCATGGAAGCCTTTTGAGTTATTCGGTCTGTCCACAGAGTATACATCAAAGATTTGTGCCATTTTTTATGATTCTGATCAATAGTTCTCTTAAAGATTCTGATTAGGTTTTTATTTTTTGATTCAGCCAACCTATTACCTTGTGGGTAATACTTGGAAGAATACTTAAGTTTAAAACCTATTTTAAGTGCAAATTCAGTCATAGAATCTCCAAACAAATATGATGCATTATCAAACATTAAAGCAGAAGGTAAGCCAAACTTGGTAATTATGAACTCATCTATGAAATCAATGATATGTTTAGCATTATCTATCTTGAGAGAAACTACTTCTACCCATTTAGTAAAATAATCCGTAGTTGTAAGGATGTACCTATGTAGTTGAGAAGAGTGAGGAACGATCTCACCTATTATATCCAATCCCCATTGCTCAAATGGTTGGTTAATATTGATTGGTTGCAATGGCAATGACGGTTTCTTCTGTCTTCTAGCAACATTTTGACAAACTTGACATTTCCTTACATAGCTATGTGCATCTTTAAATAGTGTAGGCCAATAGTATCCTGCGTACAAAATTTTATGTACTATTTCATATCTTGCCTAATGTCCACCTGCTGATCCATCATGGAGTTCCTGCGACACCTTTTCAGCTTCAGATTTCTTAAGACATTGAAGAAGAATAGAATCATAATTCATCCTAAAAATTACATCATTTATAAGTTCATATTGTTTGGATTTCAATCTTAGGGCTCTTTTCTTTGTATGATTCAGATTTGAAGGAGCATATCCATTTTTTAAATAAAACATGATATCAACATATCTTGATTCAATGTCATTTAGGCTTACCTCATACATTTGTACCTCTTGATTGGGAGATGGTATTTCTGATATAAGTGATGCTCCAGCCAACATTCTGCGAATCCTTGAACTTTTACAATATTTTTTGGCTTGATCTCAGCATCGTATTCTTGTAGTGCAGTGACCCTATTTTCTCTCTTTTCACCCACATCTTTCTGTACCAAGAGATTTCTTACCATTGGTACTGACACTATTATCTTTGTATGGTTATTAAGAAGAAAAGGTAGCAAGTGTTTGATTGCTTTGAAAACATCATAAGCTTCTTTCTCAACATCAAAATAATTTAATTCAACCCCTTGTAGATTCGAACTAAAGAAGGAAATTGGGGCTTCCAATTTGTCTTGATTGGCTTGCGTGAGTATTGTAGCATATGATTTCTTAGAGGCAAGTGTATACAAAATAAAAGGATCATAAAAATTTGGAGTCACTAGGGATGGGGCATTAACAATTGCTTTCTTAATCAGAATGTATGCTTTATTTTCTACCTGACCCCAGTTAAAGAGTGAATTTTTCTTGATCATTGCTTGTAATGGTGACACAATTCTTGAGGAGTCTGGGATAAATGTTTTCATAAAATTAATTTGGCCAAGGAAGGATTGCATTGCTTTCTTATTATGTGGTAAGGATATTTTTGAAATTTCCCTAATCCTATCTGGATCAATATGAATTCCAGATTTAGATACTATAAATCCAAGAAGTTTTCATTCACTTAATCCAAAAAAGGACTTTTTTGGATTAAGTGAAATCTCATACCTTTGACAAAGTTAGAAGATTTTCTTTAAGTCCCTGAGGTGATTACCACATTTTTTAGAATATACCATTATGTCATCCAAGTAAATCACCACTGATTTGTTTACTAATCCTTAAATTCAATATCCATGAACCTTTGAAATGTGGCACCAATGTTAATTAGCCCAAAAGGCATCTTTTGATATGCATAAGTACCCCATTTGGTTTTGAATGTGGTTTTTAGCTAATCATCCGAATGGATCAAAACTCGGTTGTAGCCGAAAAAACCATCTTAAAAGGACATAAATTTTGATCCCGCAATTTCTTGCAATATTTGTTCCATAGCAGGGAGGGTAAAATTTTCCTTTTGGTAGGCTTTGTTAAGATTTCGAAAGTAAATATAAATACGAATGTCTCCATTTTTCTTTCTAACTGAAACCAAATTGGAAACCCATCTAGAATGTCGAACGGGAAAAATAATGTTGGCTTTCAATAATTATTGAGTTCAGGCTTAATCTGACTTTCCAAATTAGGATGGATCTCCTTCATCTTTTGTTGGACTGGTTTTTCATCAGCTATCAACGGAATAGTATGCTGAATGATTAAAGTTTCGTAAGTATTAAGGTTATCGTAATTCCAAGAAAAGAATTTTTTATACTGTTTCAGGAGTCATACAAAGTCTAAATTTTTTTTTTTTTTTTTTTTTTCTTCTAGGGATCGACCAAGACCTAAATTGATATTCTGTGGCTTAGTATCCATTCCTAGGTTTACTAGTTCATAGTTCAAAGTTGAAATCTGAAGTTTTGAATTGATAGACCTTTTGAATCTATCTTTCAAGTCATATAGGTCATCCAACTTGACTACTGATTTTGGTATGACATTGTTTGTGCTCTATTGTTGTAACTACTTGTCATGTTGGTCCTCATCAATTATCTGATTAGTGTAAGATTCTTCTGATGCCAGGAAACTTACAATATTAGGGTCATAGTTAAAAACTCTCTAGTTGGTATTATCAGGGGTGGAGGACCTAAAGATCAGTTCAATTGAAAATATGTCTGGGCTATAGTCTTCTGAGGGAATGAGCTTGGAAGCTACATTAGCCAGGAGGTCAGCATTAGAATTTTGGAGTCTCGGAATCTATGAAATATTGAATGCTATAAAATGCTAATTTAAGTCTTCTACTAAGGATTGATAATACTTTAATTGACCTGATAGACAATATTTACTATTTTCGTACCTATTTAATAACAATCTCAGAATCTCCAATGAATTGTAGATACTTGATGTCTAGTATAATTACTTTGAATAGCCCTTGCACTAAAGCTTCATATTTTGTAGTGTTGTTTGTGCAGTCAAACTTGAGTCTACAGGTTAGCATGGTTTTATTCCCTTCCTGAATAACTAATACACATCCTGCTCCTGCTCCATCATTAGACTTAGAAACATAAAAAAATAATTTCCAAAACAAACAGTTATTTATAGGACTATCTACAAAATTAACACATTTAGAACTGTCTATTTGAGAAAACTTTTCTACTTGAGACAAGAAAAAATGTTCTAAATAAGGAGAAGTATGAGCATTAAAATTTCCTAAGAAAGAGTTAACAGAATAGTTGCCAATTATATTGTTGTTGTATGTTATAGGTTCATTTTCGCCTTCTAGTTTTGTCACTATGTGTTTTTGATGTTTTTCTCGCTCAACCATTATCTCATTTGGTTTCCCATTGTAAGGGAGCTACATTTGCGACCAGTTGGTTGCAAGGTATCGATGAATCTTTTCAGACCAATCCCTACTAAGAATTAAACCATAAAATTCAAGAATTTTTGTGAGTAAAATATCAATGACTTGGCATACCTTTGGATTTGATGAGAGCCTTATGGTCACTTGATTTAGTTCACCAATTACTTCAACCTATGATCGGTCTAGCTGAACTATGCATACTACATATTTTTGAGGTTGGATGTTTAACTTTGCACAAATTGTTTTAGGCAAAGTATTAGATGAAGCATCTGAATCTGCAAACAATTATGAAAACTTTTATTGAAAATTTTGTAAGTAAGAAGGAATGGAGGAGTATGGGATTTTGACCTACCTCCAATTAAAGCAATATCATTTGGGTCAAATTTATTTGCCATACTAGTTGGAAGTCTTCCCATTTCATGAGAAGCTTATGAGATTACAGCCGCAGAAAGAGGTGCAACAGAAACTACATGTAAATCTTTCAAAAGTTATTTCTGTTGGTGTTTTAATTTGCTCAGTTCATGAAAAGTAATGTTGGCCCTAGTCTTTTTCATGTCTTCAATGATACTATACTCCATCTCATTAGAAACTATCAACGCTTTAGTTGGAGTTGATGAATTGGATTGGATTGGGCTTATTTGAGTCACTTTTGATGATGATTTCGTACCTGCGACTTTATCCTTGGAAACCGAGCTTGCATTCTTCTGTTTAGAATTGGGTTGTGGAGGATCAAGTTTATTTATACTTTTGGTATTGACTGGTGATGCTTCTTGATCCTCTTCGTCTGGAAGAATGAAGTCCCACATTCCCTGTAGTTCTGCAACCTCATCTTTATCAATAGGTTCTTCATTGAAAACTTCCTCTTCTTCACCTTTATATTCTGCATTTGTTATAGCGTTGGGAGGCTTTGGATCAGTTGAAGGGTTTTTTTCTGTAAGACTTGTAGAGTTTCTTAGAAGAAGTCTCTGCTACTTGTCTTTTAATGTCAACCATTTCGTTAGATATGGTTTTTAAAACTTTTTGCAATCCTTCTAATTCAAATGGGTCCTTTAATTGTTTTTTCTTAGGATCATCTTTAAAAGTAACCTTCTTAGATTTTATTTCATGAACAATGTTTTTCCTTTCTAAAGCTAAAATGCACTTTCCTACCACTATCACTTCATTCATGTTTTCATCCAATGTTGTATTGGCATCCCTATCAATAAAGATTGCTATGTTCAATGGTAAAGTAGATATGTACCATTCACTTTGAACTTTTTCGCTAGGTTTGGAAGCAATAGGGATTTTAATCAAAAGTTTGTTGAAACATGAGTTAAAATATTTGATAGGTTCTCTCGATTTAGTCTTAAGATTCAATAGATAATTGATCAATGTTGTTGTAGACCTATCATATCCAAACTTTGTCAATAACTGCTCTTGAAAAATGTCCCAACTAGTAATGGATCCTGATGGTAATGAAAAATATCAGGACCCAGCTATTGCTTGTAAAGTGTAAGGAAAAATTCTAACAAAAACATCTTCATTTCTAACTAAATTTAAGTCTATTGATAACATAAAGTTATTTATGTGTTCTTCTACTAGCATGCCTGCTTCAGGGTTTAACTTGGGAAGCCATTTACTCTCATAATGTTTTTCAGATTTATATTTACTAGCCATTCACAATTCGGGCCCTCCTTCTAGTGCCAAATATGTTGAAGCCTCAAAAATTGGGTCTACAACACCTGGGATACCCACCAGGTCTAGACCTTGAAAGAAGATCCTTTTCCATTTATGATAGTGGGTCTGACTAGGACAATGGGACCAGTTTCCCAATTTGTTTGTGATGATGCTAAGAAATGATGTTTTCCTTTCTAAAAGTTTCTAAATAAAGTGCCTTTAATCTAAATCTAATCTATCACATGAAATTTTATTCTAATGAATGTAAACATATAATTCTAAAACTATCTCGGGATTAACTCTTCAGTTATACGATCTAAAATAGTTTCTAACATCAATCGATAATAAACATCATTCAATTGCTATGAAAGAATTTATTAAAAGTGAATTGTTTCGTATAAGAAATTAGACGAAATAATTGTGAGAAGTATATCGCATAATAATTTATTAATATACTAAGCATAAACAAAATAGTTACCATTGTACAATAGTGCCAAATGATCACTTAAACATTCAAGCTTTCATATATAAACAATTGAACATAACATATTACTTGACGCATAAGTAGAAAGCATTAAGAGATAAAAGTACCATTGATAATAAGTCATACTCATGAGGTTCATTAATATATATTTATCTTCTCATAATCCAATATCTACTAAGAGTACAAAAGTGAATTTTAGTAGCAGACATTAAACACAGATATCAACAAATCTCATTCCATTCATTCACCAAAACCTCCTCGGAGGGTGCAAAAGTGCATGTTTTGAAGATTTTTTTTTGACAAATTTCTGGACCCCTCTCTAAATGCACGAGAGGGGTTTAAATACTACTAACTAAAGACTAAAAATAGTTTATTACAGAAATATAGGAGGAGTGTTAAATTACTATCCTCATCTAAGGAAAAAATAAATCAAAATAAAACTTGAACTGTATCTGAAAATTAACTATGCATCTATTCTCTTAGATCGCGAGCATTCAACATTAGCTTGAGGAGTGTGGGTTGGCCGACCTCCGATTTTAGTTGTCCTACGAAAACAGAATCAGCAAGCACCGGTGCTATCTTCTTGGCGGAATCTGTAAGGGATTTCAGAGTCATACACTGACTATGTGGTTTCACCAAGTGTTACCAGTAAGTATCCCAATTTAACTTGGTTAAATTTTTTATTGACTCTTCCTTTTCTTCAACTTTTTGTCTCCAACTTGTCTGCAGTTGCTGTGCTTTCTAGAGAAATCCTAGAGGGGTTTCCAATATCAGGTTGGCTATGTGTAGATTTTCATTGATGCAGTCAATGACATTGCTTGTTGTTGCCGCTGCTTCTTCCATTACCTTTTCTACTTTTTTGATTTGTGCATCCCATTTGTTGAACAACATTTCTTTGTGGGATTTATGGATCTTGAGAAACCTTGCTTTCTTTCCTTTCTCTGATTCCTCCCAATTCTAATAATCTAAAATTTACTTATCAAGTAAATCATAATCCAATCATAAATACATGACTTGACTTGTGATTTTGTCACTCCTCTAGCAGTGAGAGTTCCATTGCGATATTCTTTGGCAAAGTGTCTCCTGCTCTTGCAAGTGTTTATCATTCAAGGCAAGGGCTTATGTGATAAATTTTGTAACTTTGGGGTCATCTTTGTGCTTTTCTATTGTGGCCCATAATTGCTGATATTTTTTGGCCACACTGCTTTGGTAACCCAACAACATCCGTTGGAAGTCCTGTTGTAATTTTTCCAATTTTTCTTTTGCTTCTCGGCTAGTACTGGCTTGTTCTAACTGTTGCTGCAAAAATAGTATTTTATCCTCTTTATCCTTAAGAAATAGTTGTACTTTGGATGCTTTATCAATAGTAGCAGAAGCATAAGCTCCTGCGATCTGGGATAAATTAGTCATGTTTTATGTCGGATCAATGGTAGGGTTTAGTTTTTGTTTCTTTCTCTTTTTCCTGGCAACTGCTTAGTGCTGCAGATTGTAAAACACATCTACAAGATGGATTTCCTCTATCTTCAACATGATTTCAAATGATGGAGCTATGGGAATGTGCTCATTTTCTGGAGTATTAAGAATTATTTCAATGACCATTTCTGTCATTGTCTATGCTGGATTCCTTCGTGTCTCTATGTTTTGCTCCTCAATGTTGATCAATTCATTAAGTGTTTCCTACTCTTTCTCTAGCTATGTTCTTAATAGCTTTGTCAGCTAGATGAGGGGAGCAGGAACTTCCACCTATGTTGGCGACAACACTTGTTGTTATGGATTTTCTTTAGATTGGGCAGTATCCCTCACTGATCCTTCACTTTTATTGTGATTGCTCTCTGACTGTCTACACTGTTCTGGTGATTCTCTTCAAGATTTAGATATAGACTTGTTTGGGCTAGAGCTGATCCAGGTGGATATTGGTGGCCACCTGCCAAGTCCACCTGGACCCCCACCATTGTCTTTCTCAGCATTTTCAGTTTCCTTAATTGTAGCACAACTTACTATTTTTAGCAGTTTTTCGGGTCCTGAACTTCCAGAGCCGTTTTGAGGCCCTAAACGACGTTTTTTGGGATCCCAGGGGCAACACGGGTCCATGGAACATGGACCGGTGTTTTCGTTCCAACAATGATAGTGCTCGAATAGATCTTTCTAATGAGCTATTGTACGCGTCAAACGGAGATCATATGCTAAAGTTACGACCCCGGGAAGTTGATGTACCAACTTACCCCCAACCGGGGCCCACAGTTTGGCGTTTCATCTCCTAGGGTTAGGTTTTGGAATGTTAAGGGTTTTTCATTGTTTCTCAACAATAAATAGGCCTTCGAGCCTCATTGTAACACAGTTCAGAGGCATGTAGCCATCACATCTCTTCTCAGAGATAAGCTACCATCGCGCTAGCTAGTTTATTTCCATTTCTGATTGTAAGCCTATTTCAGTATTTTCCATTAATGAAATGAAGTATTATTTCCGCTGCATATTTGTGTATATGGTTATCTCTGTAATTTGTTGCGTTCCTGTTTAAATCCGGATCAGTGGTATCAGAGCGGTCTGCTTTTCCTCTGTTTTTCTTTGCATGTCCCCAACAAGGTCGGGATATAAGGAGTTAGGGCTTGAACTGGTTGAACCTTTGCAAGACCAGCCTCGCAAATCCCGACGGCCCCCCATGGCGGACGAGAAGAAAGACGAGGGGGCAGGAGATCCCATCAAAATCTTGCTCGAAGAAGCGCTCGAGCGACAACGAAACGCGATGATGGACAACTTTGCGCAGATCCTTCAGCGGCTACCAGAAGCGGCGCATCGGCTTCCAGCATCTTCTCTGGAAACGCCACACCCTTTAAGGTACAAGTTAA
>APFE030068506.1:1546-31420 GCA_000404065.3 Pinus taeda
AAGGAACATAATGAAAAATCAAGCTGGTAGTCCCGGTTTTGGGATCCAATGGGAAATCTTTGTGTATATGTGTTTTATGTGTTATGCTCTCGCATTGTTTATTTTTCTGTGATTTAGAATTCGCATGCATGTAATTTCTGTATGGGGTTAAAACCTACATTGGGGTATCCTAGTCTGATAGTCTTCGGGCATATTATGCAAGTGAGAAGGTAAAAATAGAGGTGCATATCGAGCAACCATGATATTTGGTCTTAAGGGAGGAGAAGATATAGGAGTTGTGGTAATTAATTAGGTGACTACTTGAGGTACTACTCAATGAGTTGTTGAAATTATAGAAGAGGAAGGGCCAACTGATGTCGGATGAAATGATTGAGAGGACGAAGTAGCTGCAAAAATAGTGAGAGTAGAGAGCTCAACAAACTGTTGTATGTAAGCTTGATGTACAACCTGATCAATGGTTGAAACAAGATATTGCAGTTTTTCAAACTCCTAAAGGGCTTGCTGATTTGAATTAGGTTCAACAGATGGTATTATTGATTTATATGGTTGAAGAATGGCGTCATCAACTACAATTTGATCAACAAAAGATTTAGAGTTAGTCCTGAAAAGACTATGCTCGAAAGGAAGGTCAAGCTGAACATTGTGTATAGTATCAACACTTTTAGGAAGAGAATTGGCCCTTGAAAGGGGGTTATTGCTTCCTTCGCTTTTAGCTAAACTTATCCTTCTAAGTATTCTTTTAGGATTGTCTAGAATTTCAGGTGAGTTGGGATCGGGATTAGCTCGAGTATAAACTCTTTTTGGAGCTAGATTTGTTGTTTTTGTTTTTAAAAGTAAAACAACCTCTAATCCTTTATTTCGAATGAGTTAATCATTAAATTTCTTGAAATAAGGATATAGAAACTAGGGAAATAATATTATGATGGTGGAATAAAGGATTATTTTAAGTCCCCAGTATGGTCGCTAGAATTTTAACACTTAGTAATTTTATGAGGTTGTAGAATAAAATCACCAAGGTAACCACTAACCAACTTTGGAAGTTGGGACCTAGCCCTTCCAACTTCAAAGAGGGCTCTCTCTGTGAGATTTAACTTTGTTTGGTTGAATATTAGGCTAGTTATTAAGTTTTTGGTTTGATTTGTATTTGAGTGGTTGGTTAATAAATTAGATTTTCATTGGGCTATGGATTTTGATACATAAAATACTGATCAACTTAAGTATCTACAGATACATATCACAAGGCAAGGGAGCCAAATAGAATGGATTCTTTAAATTTTGTGAAATGGAGAAGAAGAACATAATAAAGTTCACTTTAAAATATAGAGCATCGTTACCTGAATTCTATATTCAAAGATTGGAAGAAAACATAGAAATTATTCGGAGCCAAGTGTAGAGTCTAGATTTAAACAAATTCTGCCCTTTATTTATCTATTGAATAATTTAGATTTTAGAAAACAATCATGTTCTATAAACAAAGAGATATAAACACATATAAGAGATAAATGTACTTCACCACACTAATTTGACACATGAATCCTCTAAAAGACCTTCTATATCACTTTGGAAAATCAGTTAATGCTTCAAAAAATGATTTACAATAATGTTTCTTTGTCTAAAAACCATCCTGTAATACTTCAACAATTGAAGTATTTATAACTAAATTACAAAAATATCCTGTCAAGATGACAAGGATGGATCTACAATATGATAAGACTGAATTAAGCTAACTTATTACAATAGAATGAGAAAAATCTAACTATCTGAAGTGGTGGCACCAAAATGAAGGAACAACTGGTTGTCTCGTGCTGAAAAGCTGGATGCGCTGTGATGCTAAGATGTGCTACTAAATTTACCATTTACTCTAGTAATTCACAAAGTTTATCCCAGCGCTGCTCGCTTGGGGTATTCATATTCATTAATTTTTTCTACACTTCATCGACCTCAGTGTACTTGGAAATTGTTGGTTGGGTAATGAACAAATTCGGAATTGCATACTAGATGTCGAGATCAAATGATAGTGCTTCCAAAAATTCCCTTCTTGTCATGATGAGTCTTCCAGCTGTCACTTTCGAGATGTCTCTCGCTTTATTCATAATCTGTGCACTGTAATATGGCCATGTACTGAGTTTGTCATTTATAACTAATAGGTTTGGAAGTCCCTTCTTGTAGAGAGGCTCCATCTTGGCAAAGAATCTATGTATGCCTGTGTTCATGTTTTTTCCTTTCTCCTCCAGCTGTCTCATTAGGTTCCTTTTAGTCAACACCTTCTTGACTTCCAAAATTGTCTCAATTTTGTCTTCAATTTCTAATTCTTCTAGCTCTTGATTGTTCTTGGAATTTAGAAATTTTATCAGCTTAGTAGCTTCATTTGGTTTGTCTCCTAGCTTCTTTCTAACTTGCTCAATGGATTCACTTGTCCTTTCAAAAAGTTCCTTCTATTCAAAAATGATTTGGATAGAAGACCAAATTTCTCCCATGTCTTCATTAATTGTTTTCCAAATGTTTTCCTTCACCTGTGCCAATGTTTTTCCCATGGCACAGTCTTCTTCCATTTTTTGTAATCTTTGGGACAATGTGTGAGTTTTCTATGTTTCTATAAAGTAGGCATTTGCATACCTTGTACTTTGCTCCTACAAAACTTTTATCTCTTGCTTCAGTTTCTTCAACTCTTATCACTTTATAGTCATATTTTCCATAGATTGAGCCAATTTAACTGAGTCATCCACCACTGAGGTGAGAAGAAATGTTGAGGATGATGTTCCAGTTGTAGTAGTTGTTGTAGTGACACCTTTCTGTAGCAGAGATGCAATAGGAACTGCATCAATAGGAACCACAACAAGCTATGAATTATGCTCCTTTTCCTGTATAAGGTTGTCCATTTCTTCTTCCATTCCTTTAATCTGGGTAGCTTGCTCCACTATTAGCTTTAGCATTTCTTCCTTTTGTAATGTTGTCTCTCCAAGTTCTTTAGCCTAGGGGTCTTCGGTTGCTGGTAGCTTCAATTACTTCTTCAATGCTGCAATATCAACATTCTTCTTTCTGATTATTTCTTCTGTAGCTTTGGCATTTTCTAGATCAAGCCTTCTTTGACTATCATCTCCTCCAATTATTTGATTCTGAAATCCTTGGCCAATGAGGAGATTTTATCCAATTTGAGTTGAGACTACACCTTATTTAGAGTAAGTTTTAATTTTGAGGCAATGATAACAGTTTGTGTGAAAGTCGAATATGCCATCTCACTGCCAGTCTATGCATATCTATTTGATCCAATGGATGGACATCCTTTGCCTCAAATTCAAAGGTGGTCCATTTGAAGCTTGCTGCTGACTTTGGTTGAGGGACCTCGGCCTGTAAGAATGAAGAATTATTTATGAACTGAGCTAATATGTTGTCATGAATGGCCTCATTCCTCTGCTTGATTTCTTTGTATCTCTGAAAAATATCCAATTGTCTTTGCTCTGTAGATGTCTGAGGTGTCTAAGGGATGGTGGTTGGAATATCATTTCTAACTGAGGAAGATGATGGAGATTCTATAGTATCACTATCCAACTTGAAAGTCTTCAAACCTGAGAGAACAATAGTGCCTTGTGTGACATCCAGTGATGGAAATTCTATTTTAGAACCGGAGCCAACCTTAATATTCTTAGTATATATTTTAAATTCCTTAGGTTTTACTTTAGTGACTGGGGAATCATCCTCCCTTTCTCTCTTTTCTGATTTCTCTTTGGGTAATGGAGTCTCTGAAGCTTTCCTCGAAAGTACCTTCTCCTCAACCTCCCGCAACGTATTCTCCACCCAAGTGTGTTGGTTCATATCTTTTTCGAAACCATGCCTCTGTGTGTGCACATATGGTGTAGTTTTTTGTTCTATTCTCAACTTGGAAATTACCCCAAAGGGGTCATAAGACTAAGTGAAACTAAGAGGAAAGTTCATTTGTTTTAGTAGGAGCTATGCTTCCTCTCTTGTTGCTCTAATTTTGCAGATGAATGGTACAACTTGTGTCTTAATCCTGAACTCAAATTTTTTCTTGGCTACCACAAAGTGAATATTGTCAGAATGAATTATCTGTTTAATATATTCCAAGGAAAATATCCTCATGGGTAAGTATTTGGGCATCTTGTATGGTGGTAGCTCTGAACCATACACTCTAATCTCTGTAAATGATTCATAAAGGTACCAATCCCATGTTTTAACCTATTCACTGAGTTGTAGAACCTTCTGAATTTCTTCACTGATGCTTAGAACTTGTTGGCCACTCAACACACAAGTGGCTAAAAAAAATGATCTATAAACTGTGAAAAGTTGTTCCTGTGATTGTTTTATGACTTAAGAAGTATAGAAAAGAACTGACTATGGCTCTCCTGTTGATCCAGTTTTTGCACTGACAATGGAAACTTATTTGCTTGGAAAAATATAAACATGTACATAAAAATGGATGAGTACCTGAACATTCCTTTAGTTAAAAACTGAAGGAATTGTTCATGAATTATATTTGCCAAGAAGTGGCCATTGTCAAAGGTGATTGATGGTCCTTCATCTAAAGAAAGAGTGGAAAGAAAGCCTAGAATAGGCTCATCTAATCACTCATCTGAGCAGTGACCATGAATGGAAGACAAAACAAAAATAATCTATCTTGTCCTTTGAGGGAACATAGAAGAGGAATATGGGGGATTTTTCTTAAGGAGTTGGGAATCTTTAGGGAGGAAACATTCAAAGACGACTGCTCTCTGGGGAAAGATTAATTTTTTGGTAGATTTATCTCAGAGGTTCAATGGAGAAAGGGGATAGAGAATCACAGTGGGAAACCTACAACATTTGATTAATGCTATCAACTATGATGGTGAAGATAATTTCACAATTTGGTGAAATTATGGCCCTCTTTCTTGCAAGGTAATAGGCTTGGCATCTCAGGAAGAACATAAGAAAATGATAGGATTGAGGAATTGCAAATATAGGATTCTGGATTGCTAGAGATGTATTTCATCAGATTGGTCAAGGAAGTTGTCTCTGAACCAATAGTGTAGTTCGAACAAGTCGAATTAGAAGTGGAATATGGTCCAGATAAATAGGGGGATTAAGCATCAGATTGATCATATGGGTAGTTTTAGGTTCCATGGTGGTTTACAGGATGAGGATCAAAGACTGCAATAGTAAATATCGTTATGCATCTAGTAATTTTTGAAATTAAGAGTGGCATACCACAGGCGATAAGCGAATGATGGGCCATAGGAATTTCGCAGAAAGAATTTCAGTACAAAGAGGAGGGAATTCAATTGAACATGTGATGGAAAGAAAGTGTGATTGGAGTGTGAAATTCTATATTTATTAGTAGTGAAACTGGTATTAACTGTTAGATAAACGGTCCCTTTAAGAATTAAAATCCCTGTAATGGCACGGGTAAACGATTATGGTATTAATGAAGGCTGAAAATGTCTTTGACATGGCAGATGGGGATTAGGGAAAAAGTGGAGTGGGACTGTTGGTGGGAATGATGGGACATGGGGTGAGGTGGTGCGATGAGAGTGGAAACTGTGATAGGACGTGGAGGCTACCGTTGGTGTGATAAGTGGGAAGGAAAAACCACTTTTAGAGGGGGGTATGGTGGTATCGGGGTTATGGAGGGGCAATATGAACTCACCTGATGGTGCCATGTCAAGGAGCGGTAAACTACTTTTCGGATCCCCCACCTCATCATTAAACATTGCTGCTTTGGGGGGGTGGGGTTCGAACTGTAGAAATTATCACTATATATCACCTGATAATGCAATATACTAAAGCAAAATACTTGATCTACTTCCTTGTGCAGTTTCTCCTGGGTCCTCTAGCTGCAACCTATGTGAATAATTCCTTACACACAACTTTGACCTTTGAAATAACTGCAATCCTGAAGGAGATAATTCCTTCTGCATGGATGAGTTTCCTATATAGGAAAAATTCTCCAACTGATAGTACAATATCCCTTCCTTTGATCTCAGATGGGTCTCTGACTGAACTAACATGCATGAGTTATTTATGAGAAAATATTTAGTTATTTGAAGTACACTAGCTACATGCATGCATACATTAACTAACTGAACTCACAATCAGTTCCAAAAACTGTTGGAACTATCTAACTGGACTTAACTCAGTTAACTGAGCTAACTAATTACAACTCAAAATACAACTCATCCTTATCTCCTTAAGTAGGTGATAACTTCCTCAATCAAAGGGATAACTGTTGCATGTCTTCACATAGACTTCATGTTTGATTTTCCCCAACTAATTAACTCAAGATGAATTAATTAATTATTTTTCAAACAGCTACTAAGATCAAATTCGAATTTTAATTCTCAATTTTAGTTCAGGGACTAAGTAAAATTGGAATCTATCCTAAAATTCTATTTATAGCAATGTTATTTTTAGCATTTCTATTTTATCATTCCTTGTTGCTATTTCCAACACTGGTACCTAAAATTCCATTTATAGCAATGCTATTTTTATAATTTCTATTTTTAGGATTTCTTGTTGCTATTTTTCAATACTCCCTCTCAACAAGAAAGGCATTCAACTCGAACTTAATCCTGAAACTTTGGAATGTTCTTGCAACTTTGAAACAAAAAAATATCCAACCTGAATCAAAATGATGCCTCTGTAATCAAAGCCTCTAACTGTTATTGCCTTTGTCGACTAAAAACTCTGTAGCTCAGTGCCCTTCAATATTTGACTACTCTAGCATCTATCACTTTGATCTCTAATTGTATCAATCACATTGATTCCTCCTGCTGCATCCGTGTTGTTGCTGGTCCTATCTCCCAACATGCATCCACACTGCACCTCCTCTCATCATGTTGCATTGTGCTGCCCACTGCTACACTGCAACTCAGTAACTGAGAAGTAAGTAACTGATCTCCCAACTGACCTCCCTTTTCGGATAGAAACACCCTCTAATCCCTCTGTCACTCCATCCGCATCTATCTCTACCCACTTAGCCGGTCCTGCTACTCCTCGTTGGGGCTCCCGTAGCAAGGTATAATCAAAGAGGCTGGGTACCTCAAGGATACTACCTCTATTTCAACCTTCTTGAGATTGTCACTCCACATCGCCCCACCTCCTACCTGGAGGTATGGATGCATGTGATCCCTCTGCCCACTTGGCTGGAAATTTCTCCCTACTAGAGGTCTATTCATGAATGGATGCCTCCACTCAGTATCCTCTTAGCTTCTCCAGTTGTGGCTGCTTCATCAATTGTGGCTCCTCCATAATTTACTGAGACTTCTTCTGGCGCTACATGTTGTGAGGTAATGTACTCTCTCTCTCTCAACCACCAAGTCTCCAAAAGTTACCTTGCTCCTCAAGGCTTTGCATGCATCTTGAACCTCAAGAGCATACAGGTTCTTGAATTTTGAACCAATCTACTTCACTTGTCTCATGGTGATGGGTCTAAGGAAAATCTTTCCCTTACTAAAGACTACATCATAGCCTTTGTCTTCCAGCATCATGATCGATACCAAGTTCTTCTTCAGTCCTAGCACATACTTCACATCTTTCAAGGTAATGCGAGCTCCATGCTTCCTCTGAAAGGAAACGATGACCACACTTTAAACACTATACTTTTCATCATTACCGATCGCTAGGAGTATCTGAAGGTATTTCTCCTCCAAGGTACTGAACAAACTCGTATCGCTGGTCATATGGAATGAGGCTCCACTATCAAGAAACCAACCACAACCCATCATCAATGAAACCATTCATGCAATGAGGGTAAAATCCAATTCAAATTGAGAGACTAATGCCTCACCTTCAGATCCTTCCTTGGATCCCATTTTGGATTTCTTCAATGGACAATTTGTTGCATAATGGCCCACCTCATGACAATGAAAGCATCACACTTTCGATTTGTCAATATTCTTCCAACCATAGGAAGAACTCGATTTGGGATGAGAAGCCTTCTCCTTCCCTTTCTTTACCTTACTCGCTAAGGTGCAATTTTCTTCATCCTCCTTGGATGAAGAACCATCTCTGGTGCTTCTCCTGATCTACTCCTCCATTAGATCCGACCACAGTCATTCCCAATCTGGCAGTTTCTCTCTTCCATTAACTGAGTCCTAGTAGCTATGCTAGCTCTTTGGAAGACCGAGGAGAGCAAGACTCACCATGTCATCATTAGCTACTGTGGTTTCGACACTTCCAAGCTCATCCCTACAAGTGGTGAGCTTGTTCACATATGTAGAGATCATGTTTCCCTTTTCACACTTGATTTTCCAAAGCTTGTCTTTCAGCGCTAGCTTCCTCTGATCACTGTTGTTCTAATATAGATCCTTTAATGTTTTCCACATTTAAAATGGTGTCTCCTTCCCATGGAGACTCGAGACAATGTGGTCTCGAATACCCTTCGGAAGAATCCTCCTCACTCTAGACACACATTTCTTCTATTCCGCCAATTCTTGGGCATTATTAGCTGCTGGCTTGGGGACTTCTTGTTCAATGAATTCCTTCAAACCATTGTCCTCTAATACCACTTCCATGCGATCCTTCCAGGCTATATAATTCGAGCTGCCATCCACGACATACTCGAGTCTCAAACCGTTGATCGCCATTGGTGAAATTTGAGATGTGATAAGAATTCGATTTTTATAATCAAGAACTTCAAACTTCGAACATCTCCCTTGTTTGTATACCATTCTCTTCTTTGATCACCTTTGCTCTGATACCATGTAGAAACTTCTCTATAGATCAACTAGCTCTGATACCATGTAGAAATTCTCACTGTAGATCACCTGATAATTCAATATCCTAAAGAAAAATACTTGATTTACTTCTACAAACAAACTTGTGGAAGCTTAATCAATTTTGAGCAAGATCAAAATAGAACACATACAACAGATGAAGAAGAAATCAATCACATGAAACACGGAAGAATACTCTGGGGAAAGCCTTAGCTAAAAACCCCGCTATATGTATTATCATACAAGTGGAGATATCTCAATATTTCCCAAAGCTTTAGCTCACAAGATATCCAGATCTTAGTACAATCCCTCACTACTGCTTATAGATAGAATAGAAAACACATATGCCTGCTCCTCTGTCCTTCAAGCCTCCTATTTCCTTGCACAGTTTCTCGTGGGTCCTCTAGCTGCAACTTGTGTGAATAATTCTTGACACACAAGTCTGACCTCTGAAATAACTATGCAATCCTGAAGGAGATAATTCCTTCTGCATGGATGAGTTTCCTATATAGGAAAAATCCTCCAACTGATAGTACATTGTCCCTTCCTCTATATCAACTAGATTATGACTGAACTGACATGCATGAGTTATTTATGAGAGAATATTCAGTTATCTGAAGTACATTAGTTACATGCATGCATGCATTAACTAACTGAACTCACAATTAGTTCCAAAAACTATTGGAACTAATCTAATTGGACTTAACTCAGTTAAATGAGCTAACTAATTACAACTCAAAATACAACTCATCCTTATCTCCTTAATTAGGGGATAAATTCCTCAATCAAAGGGATAACTGTTGCATGTCTTCACATAGAATTCATGTTTGATTTTATGCAACTAATTAACTCAAGATGAATTAATTAATTATTTTTCAAGTAGTTGTTAAGATCAAATTCAAATTTTAATTCTCAATTAAAGTTCAGGGACTAACTAAAATTGGAATCTATCCTAAAATGCTATTTATAGCAATGCTATTTTTAACATTTCTATTTTATCATTCCTTGTTTCTATTTCCAACACTAGTACCTAAAATTCTATTTATAGCAAAGCTATTTTTATCATTTCTATTTTTAGCATTTCTTGTTGCTATTTTCAACACGAACTCTTTTATGGGCCATCATATGCAAGTGGGGGATGATCAGGTTGTGGTGAAATGCGGGGGAGTTAACATAGGAAGGCCCTGCATATGTTTCGGGCACATGAATAATAGCCCAAAGTCCAAACTTTGGATAATGAGGCACTTCATACTTATTACATAAAAAATCTTCATTTTTCCTATCTTAATGCTAAAAAAGACAAAAGTGGATGAATTTGGGCATGCAAACCTCTTGAATTCTTATTCTCAAAGACAAAGGTTATCTATTTCAAACACTAGAATAATCTAAAAGCTATATTAATCCAGATGAAACAGTTGGATTAACATTATTCACCTATTTCTACCTATCTAATCTTAACCAAGATTAGACTGTTTGGTTAAGTTATTCCTTTTAACTTGCTTGACATAAATTGAAGACAACTTGAGCATGATTAAACAATATGCTTCAAGCAAAAAAGGATTGTGGCATTTTAAACAAGCTACACACAATTTCCCAAATTTATTCTTTTACAAAGCTAGAAGGTTAGTAGTGGCACTTAAACTAGCATCACTTTCATGTTTATTAATTTTTCATCGGGTTCATTTGTCATTTCTTTTTTTTTTCTCTTTTTTGCTTTTACTATTTTTTGTATTTATACGCTCTTTTCATTTTTTATTTTCATATTTCTATCATTTTTTTTGGAAATCATTTGTAGAAAGCTATATTAGTTACAATATGAAACACTAAAATTAAATACTCAATGATCATTGATCCTATAAATTATAGGACCCTAATAGGTGTGACTTCTTGGAGGCTCTCTCTAATTTGGGGAAAGTCCTAAAAAAGTGCATCGAAATGAACCTCTCGATTAGTCCTGAGAAGTGTGAATTCTTAGTGAATGCAAGGACTACCCTTGGCCGTTCAATATCTTAGGAAGGAATACAAGTGGAATCAATCAAAATTTCCATCATGAAAAGGGTCCCTACTCCTCAAAAGCAGAGGGATGTTAGTTTCTTGGGCTTAGCTGGATACTATACGTGATTTATCAAGGACTTCAACAAAGTGGCTTGACCATTGTTTGGGTTGCTAGCCAATGACTCAGAATTTTGTTGGTAAGATAAGTACCAAGAGGCCCTTGAGATCAATTAACCACTACACTCATACTTAGAGGCCCAAATTGGGCTTTGTCTTTCCATATCCATGCTGATGCATTCGACAAAGATGGGGGGTAGATTTAGGACAAATAGATGGTAAGTTACCTTATGCAATTTACTTCATTAGTAAAAATTTGTCTAAGGCTAAATTGAACTACATTGTAATTGAGAAAGAACTCCTAGTTGTTGTACACTCTTTGAACAAATTCATACAACTACATCACTGGATACCAAAATTTTATGCATACTGTCCATGTAGCTATCAAATACTTGATGAAAAAACCTTATGTAAATGCTATAATCACTAGATGGTTGCTATTGTTACAACAATTTGATTTAACTATCATTGACAAGACATGAAAAGAAAATGTAGTTGCAGATTTTCTATTTAGACTTTCTTTTCCTGCAGGTGATGAAGGGATGGTTGATGATCATCTTCCAGGTGATCACTTATTTTCTATCTCAGTGCTCTCCCCATGGTTTTATGGCATAGAAAACTACCTAGTGGCTGTAATATTTCCCCCAAATCTATCATCTAGGGAGAAGACATAATTATAGGGAAGAGTGCCCCATTCACTTGGATTGGGGGAAATATATTTAAGCTAGGACCGTATCGTATCTTAAGGAGATGTGTCAAGGAAGAGGAAGTCTTTGAAATCCTCTCAGCTTATCATGATGGGCCTTGTGGAGGTCATTTTTCTGCCAAGATAACAACTTTCAAAGCTCTACAAGCTGACTATTATTGGCCCACTCTCCACCAAGATGCAAGAGGGTATACTAACAAATGTGATTAGTGCCAGAGGATGGGGAAATCCACACCTAAGGATGAAATTACTCTACAACCACATGTGGATTTCGAGCCATTTGAAAAGTGGGAAATGGATTTCATTATGCCAATTGATCCACCATCAAGGCACAGAAAGTACATCATCGTGTGCACTGATTATTTGACAAAGTGAGTTGAGACAAAGGTTATTAAGGCAACAACAAAGGATAAAGTGGTTGTGTTTTTAAGGGAGAATGCGTTCTACAAATTTGGGCGCCCAAGAGAGATAGTCACCAATCAGGGAGCTTAATTCACATCACATCTGATCGAGAATGTGTTAAGAAAACATCATATCAAACACAAAATATACTTCCTATCACCCTCAGGGAAATGGGCAAGTAGAGGTTATAAATAGTGCATTAGATGGCTTCCTCACCAATGTTGTGAGCAAAAGTAGGAGGGATTGCGTAGACAAATTAGTGGAGGCCACTTGGACCTATAACACAATCTAGAAAAACAACTATTGGTTTCACTCCATATGATCTGGTTTATGGAAAGAAAGCTCTAATCTATATTGAGTTTGAGAATAATACTTTGAGAATGACAGCCCAATTGATTTAGATGTCAACAAATCATAGCAGGAGCGACTACTCCAGTTAAATGGCTTGGATGAGTTAAGAATGTAGTCCTTCTTACACACCGAAGGTATCTAATTGTAGAGGAAGGTGTTGGCTTAGTGGGTCCTGACCCAGGTTTAGAGTTAACTATGCCAAATAAAACCCTGAACCACTGGACCTTTCAGCATCAACCCACGTAGCATAGGCTGAAGTCTCACACGAAGCAGTATAGGGGGATATTGGAACCAAGTTTCCACATCTAGAGATCAGCATGATGTATTTTATTTCCCTATATCTGCCTTCGTGTAGAACTTTGTCTGCACAACACTTCCTCATTACCTTCCCTACCAGGATTTGTGTGGAAATCTGCACCACATGGTCATTAATAGAAGTAATTGAGTATTCGTGTGGCTTTTTCACTAGGGAAAATTCCTTCTTCATCTTGTCTGCCAAATCCTTTTTTCCTACCTTTCCACCAAACTCCTTGGCCAGATCCAAACCCTCATGTGGTAGGTGCGTGATCCTATGGCTGATCAAGTCAATGATGGGTATAGGCCCTCCTAGCCATAAGCACCCATCCGCACTAGAGTAAGTCATTTCCACACACAATTTGTGTTGATAGTGGTGCGGTGATAGTGGAGCACCCACAACAGATTCAACAACCTGGAAATCTCCACTCCATGGATCCATTACACCATTTCTAACTTAGTGACACTTAAGTCTAGGTAATAGACACACTTCATATAATTGGTTGTCGCTAGGTGAGGGAATCTCTCATGATCGGCCACGTCCCAATCTTCCATTTTCAACAGGGGGATCCGCGCAAGGTGCAAAGCTTCGAAGGGAACCTACTCTGGCAGCAGGGGCATAGAAATAACAAATTTGTCTGAGTCTGGGTCCTTGGTGACATTTTCCTTCCCCTTGTGTGGAGGGATATAGTTAAGAAACTTAGTAAGGGGCTCGACCCCCTCAGCATCTATGTCCTCAGTGCCTTGTCCTTCCTTGGCCTCCAAATCAACAACCCTCTCTGACTGCTTGTATTTCTTCTGCTTTTGAGTCCCAAAGTGTTTTTTGGGTGACTCATGCACTAGCACCGAATTATTTTGTTTATCCTTCTTTAGCTTCTAGGTTTCTCAAATGTGGGTAGGCTTCGGCCTAGGCGACCTTGGTGCAATAGGCACATGAGCCAGAACTTCCATACTCACTTCCTCTGGATAAACTCCTCCAGACGCGAAATCTCCCCCAGTGCTCACAGTCTCAGTAGGGCTTGGACCTAACATTGTTTCAAGTATCAATTTCTGATTCAACTCTGGTAAATTGGCAAATGCAGGGCTCATGACCAAATCCTCAAAGAATGAGCATTATGTAAGCAACATACAACACATCTTAAAAACTATAAGGGTGCAAAGTGTTCTCTGTTGGACCGACACATGTTCTTTGGGGTTTTGAATTCAAATCTAATTGTTCCCCCCAAAATTCGATCATTAATGTTTTTTTGGCAGCAGATCTTTAAATATTTTGGCCTTAAATGTCACCAGCCCACTCCTCTTAACCATTTTTTGGCTGTAAAATCATGAACAGTGACTTTAACAGTCAATTTCCTGTTGTGTTGCACGACACCTCCCTTCATAGCACAACTTCCTATGTGCAACTTCTTGTACTCTAATTTCACCATTTTCCATGCAGCCCGCTTGTCGTGTAGTCCTCTAATCCTGGCAATGTAGTTTATAGTCCCGCGCTTCCTTACAACTGCCTGGAGCACTAAGACTATCTTGTCATCATATAGTCATTGAGTTGTATCCCCTATATATGGGTTCAATCAGCTTCCATTCACCCTTCCCAGAAAAGGTTCTGCATTTAGCTCCACAAGCTGAACTGCGCCTCCATCTGTAATCTCTTTTATAACATATGGCCCAAGCCAGTGCACCTAAAATTTGCTCGAAACTTAGTGAACTTACTATCGTATAATAAAACCAGATCATTTACTTTGAATTTGTGTAGCTTGATGTGTTGATCGTGCCATGATTTTTCACATTTCTTTTGCACTTGTAGATGGAATCTAGCAAAGAATCTGTCTTCTTCAAGCTCCATCAACTATGCGAGCCGTTCTTCCAAGGCTTCGCAATCTGTCATACCTATGAAAGCTACTATGCATAGAATAGGCATGATATATTCCATAGGCATCACAACTTCTATGCCATAGACCAATCTAAAAGGTGTCTATCCTGTCAGCTTTTTACAAGTAGTCCTATATGCCCATAGCACTGCAGTTACACACACATCCTAGTCATTCCGTTGCGCGTTACAAATCTTCGTCAACACACCCAAAATCTTATTAAAGGCCTCTACTATTCCATTACCCTGAGAATGATACAAGGTGATCTTCTTATGATATACCTGACACTCCTAAGTCAATGCGTTGATTGTCTCATTTAGGAAGTGCGTACTGTGATCACTCATCAACAACTTCGAGCAACCAAATCTGGTTAACACATATTCAAACGAAAACTTTGTTGCAGTAGCACCTGTGCAATCTCTCACCAGTTTTGCCTTAACTCATCTGGTTAGATACTCCATCGTGGTGATGATATAGCACGCACCTGTCTTCTTTCCTAGGGGCTGAATTAGCCTAATGAAATCAATTACCCATTTTTCAAATGGATGCAACAATACTTGAGGATTTTGTGGCAACTCATCCCTTCACCATGGTATACGCATTTGTAGACATGAATCACATGTCCTACAATATGTTTTAGAATATTTATGTAGCGTAGGCCACAAAAAACCTGTGCGCAAAATCTTATGTGTTGTCACCTTTCCTGCATAATTTCCTCCCACAACCCCTCCATGAGCTTCAGCGAGGATGTTATTCTACTCGAACTATGGCACATATCGTCGCAATATCTTGTGTGCATCCATATTATATAAGTGTTCTACAATCATTGAGAAATTCTTCGCGCACACAACTACTTATTCCTTTTGCTGGATTTTATACCCTTCTGGTGCCATCCCTGTAGTCAAAAAGTGAATATTTGCAAAGTAGGACTAGATATTTCAATGCAGAATGTTCTATGTACATTTTGAAATGTTCGCCCAATAAGTAGTGCATGAACTTTTGAAGCATGTATACCATAGCCAATCCTTCGTTCTCTATCATTGAGTAATTATTCTCGGCCTTTGATAATTTCCTGCTCGTGAAGGCTATAGCGTGGTCCATCTCTCCTTCACTAGCTTGTGTTAGAACTGTTCCAACCGAAATGCAAGAGGCATCGACGTGTACATGGAATTCCTTTTTCCAATACGAGAAGACAAAATCGAAGCAGTGACCATCTTCTCCTTCAATACATCCAAACTGTGCTGACATTCTTCATCCCAACTGAATGTAGCATCCTTCTTCAACAGTTTCTCCATGGGCGCGGTAATCTGAGCATAAGCCTTGATGAACTTTCTATAATATCCTGTATGTCCGAGCATTGCATGTAGCTGTTTGACACTTCTTGGAGCCTCCAAAATCACTATCACCATGATCTTGGTAGGATCCACCATCAATAATTGCTTGCACACCACATGACCCAGCAAGATCCCAAAGGGGGCACTAAATAGACACTTCTTTAGATTCAACACAATCTGGTATCTGTGGTGTTATCACTTAGGAAACAATTTCTAAATTTTGAACATCAGTTTTATCGCAAAGGTTTAGTGTTAGTCCTGGTCTAGTTTTTTCCATGGTTGCTTTGGTGTCTAAGTTCTAGAAAAGAGTCTTGTTGGTATGGTTAAAGAGGGTTAACATTCCATTCTCGCCCATCACTGGTCCCACAACACACATAAGTTCCATATGTCAATCTTGTTTCAAAGTTCTTATGCGCTATGAAACTATCTAGGAGTTTTCGTAGCGCAAAAACCCAGTCTAGGTTTTTTCGTAGCACAAAACCCATAATTTTCAGTGGCTGCACTACGGAATCAAGGATTTGTGCAGATCTGTAGCAAATCTCATCCAACTGTCAAATCTATAAAAATCCGTTACTTTTACATCATCAATTGTCAGCCCATACACTTTGCCTATCACATTCAACCGTTTATTCTCATCATTAGGATCATTAGGTGTCTTGGTACGCTCAAGTTGCAAGTTTCAAAAACGAGCCAAGTATTCACAGTCATGATTATGTTTGGTTTCATGCATGAGGAGCAAATTGACAGGTGTTCAATTAGAATTCTTTGAAGATCAAGTGAGGCAGTTTTTCTTATCCATTTCAAGCGAGGCAGTGATCAAGATTAAGATGGTGCAAGCTTCTTTAATATTCACTTTGCAGGAATTCCATGGAGGGGTCTACAGAAAGGAAAGATCACAGGTCAGGAAGGTGTCTGAGGAATGAGCCTGAAGGCTTAGATATTATCCTAAAGAGCATTGAAGTTGAATGAGCCTTCAAACAGGTTGGCTGTTGGAGGTTTTGTGAGAATCTTCAAGGAGGCCATATGCAAGTTACCAGGGAATTTGCTTTAAATTTCACAAGATTGAATTTGAAAGGTGGGGTGCTCGAATTACCAGTAAGTGATCCCACCACCAAATCCAAATCAAAACCCAAGTACAATCACAACTAGCCTAAAATCAATTAACTAAACAAAGTTAAAACATAAAGAGAGAGCCCTCTTTGAGCATTAGGAAGGCTAGATCGTAATCTCCAAAGTAGGTTTGTGGTTACCTCTAACCATTTCTTTCTAATTAACTCTAGAGAAATATTGGAGTGATAACATATTGGCAACCATACTGGGGACTTCGATCCTCAGTTTAATAAAAATTTCAGGAAATATTAATTCTCATCTTGTGCCCCTTAACGTCATTTTAGAGTTGATGTTAAAAAGTTTCAAAAAAGAATTAAAAAATTAAAATTCTGGCTCCCAAAAAGACTCACTATACCAAGGAGAATCCAGATCCAAACCCTACTACAATATTTGATGGCCCTGACAGAATTTTAAGAAAACCAAAAAAGGTAGAAACTCAAGCAAGTAGTAGCTAGTTAGTTAAAGGAAATTCATTTCCTGAGGAATTATCAACTTTAGAGGAAATTCCATTTGATTTGTCATTTGACCTCTCATTATTTAGAACTAAATGAGAAAATGCAATTCATGAAACTATGTTAGGCCCTAATTTTATTCAATTAATTGAGTCAAAAAAGGTGCCTATACATCCAGATTTAGATAAACTTGTGTTGGATACCTTTGATAAGCTAGAATCTTTAACCTCTAAATTGATAAGCCATATAGATGGTGCCTATGTTCAAGAATCAGTAGAATTAGTTGCCCTCACTGATGCTTCCTCTGAACTTTCTACACAATCTTCAAATATTGTAAATACACATTCATTTACTACCACCTCACCTATAATATCCACCATAGTTCATTCCCCTAAACCCGTTTTTCATCAACATCCTATCAAACCAAAATCCTCAACCTCATCTAGTTCATCTCCATCCATTCAAATCAATTCCCTGTCAGCATTGAGAAGTTGGATACCAAAGGAAATCCAAGGTTAGTTATATATTGAACACGCTTGATCCAAAAATACTCCACCGCATTCACTTATAAGGACTTCATTGATTCATTTGTCCATCCAGTCATGAATATGCTAACCAGTAGCCCTTAGCCTAGAATCAACCAAGAGATCAAAAGGGTGTTACAGTTGGCCAAGAACAGTAAGGTGGGAGATTGGTATTTATACCAAAACCACACAAAAATAAGAATTTATGGATGCCAACTTGCCCCTTAAAAACTTCCCAAATACCTCCCAATGAAGATATTTGCACTAGAATACTTTAGGTAGATTATCAATTCTGATGAAGTCAACTTCCTAGAAGCTAGGAGGAAAACCAAATTCAAAATGAAAAATTAGTTGGGACCCTTCATTTGTAATACCAGAGAAGCTAGACCAGAGCCAGATAAGATTTTTTAGTAAATGAAGTTCAAAAACAGTTTTATATGGCATTATGACGCGCATGGAGTCATAAATAAACTGAGGATCAAGGTCAAATTGGGACCTTTCATCCATCATCCCAGACCAAACATTACGATGTTTTCCAACCAATCATAAAGGTTGGAAAACACTCTAATTGACATGGATAACATTGTAGTGGATGTAGAAAATACATTAATTAATGTAGAGAGACAGATTGATGAAAGTTCCTTCTTGCAGGTTCTAGAACTAGGAGAACCAATGAATATTCCTCCTATTTTACAAATTCCTGCAAATGAGGAGAGAAACCCAAAGATAAATAGGGATGAGGGTTCTAGTTCAGCTATGGAAACCACAAATGATTAGTCTGAGATCAGTTACAGGAAGATGCCCAAGCTTAATCCTAAAATATGAAGACACCATTGAATTAGTGGAAATCACTCACACTGATACAATGGCGGAAAAAAGCAAAGTGGTAGTAGCTTCAGGAGAAAAAAAACAACCCTCAACATATAACATTCAGTTGACTGTGGGACAACTTAGTGTTGAGGTTTCTTCATTCACCAGGCTAGCTGATAAAGAAAAGGATATCATGGACAAATACAAGGAAATCAAATTGAGAAATGAGAAGTTGAAGGCTAAAGCCTATGCTCAATACTTCAAGCACACACCATCAAATCAAAGTAGGTTGATGTCATCTTTTGACATCAAAACAAAAGAAATTCCGGTGTCCTTCATGCAACCTATTGTCGAGCAACCAAAAACATGAGCTGACTATAGGAAAACAGACTTTAAGGTGCTAGCCAGGGATGTTCTTCCCATTGACCAAATTGAATTCCATAAGCAGGTAGGTGAGATGATCTACTCCATCTTGACAGGAAAAGCCATGGCTACACATAAGCTGCAATGTTCATTGGACAACATTACAACCCAATATAAATTGGAAAAGGCCTCCTCATAGACCACGGACAACATGATCAAGTCATTAGAGGACTTGGTAATTGAACTAGGACATGATCCCAATGACATCGAAGCTGCTAAAAAGTTAATAATGAAGAAGAGTGAGGACATTGCTTCTCTTAAAAATAAACTCAAATTTCCTCGTCCAGAGCACCCACAGATAGAAGATGTGCTTGAGAGCCAAACACATCAGAAGGAAATGATGGAGCTCATTTTACAATTGAATGATCAACTAAAGCAAAGGTAAAGGAGTTCGATAGCTTCATACAGTTAAAACAAGCTAGTGTTGAGACTGCCCCTACCACTATTATCCAAACAGTTACTACTGCAGTACCATCCACCTTGGAAACATCATTGGCTGCTATCTCCAATGGCTATAGTACTGTCATCTACCACAACATCTACATCAGCAAGAGTGTCAACAACAGTAGCAGGTCAGCCATGTGATGAGGCAAGTAAGTTTGTCAAAGCAATGGAAGACGTGTCCATTCAAACCACATAGATGAACAAGCTAAAGGAAAAGATAACTAGTCTAGAGACTGACTATAAGCCTGCCCAAATTATGCACAACGAAGAAGTACAAAAGGAAACTAGAATGAATGAAAAAATAAAAATCTTGGAGAAGGAATTGACTTTGAAGGAGCCACTTGGTCACGCCAAGGAATAGTTATGGGCCAATATCATTAACTCTCTAAATGATATTTGGCCATCCATTCAAGTTATTTTTGAACAAATTTACTTAGTGAAAGAGGTTACAGAAGCCATTCAGAGAGTGAAAACAAAACTATGGGACATGCCAAAGGAAGCCACTAGGATCACTCACTTCCTTAAGTCCAAAAATAAGTATGAATTGCAGGAATAGGAGGTACCTGATAGGACATGTACAATATTGGAAGTAAAAAGGGTGCTCACCAAAAGAAATTTAATGCTAAACCCTGAAGAAAAGTGACAAACCATGCAACTGGCTATACAGAGATTCATGGTTAAGTTTGATGTTTTGAGACAGAAAGGTCTGCCAAATCCCTTAGTAATAAATGATAAATTAATGCCACAGGAGGACTACAATAGAAGGATAAAGGAAGTGGAAATGGACCAAGTAAACACTTCATCTATGAAGAGGATGCCTACTAGCAAGGTCCTATATCAGACCTTTGAGAACTTCTTTTAACTCCAACATCAGGTAAAATACCTTTTTTTGAATAAACCCACTTTTTCCAAATACACTGAGGCAGATGAAATATACAAGAAGATGGTAAATATCCAATTACTAGATGCATAAACATGGGATAAATTGAATGACTTACTATAGAAATACACAGTCAAAATGTAAACATGTACAGTAAGGGTGAAAACATCACAGTAAAAGTATAATGACAGGCCAACCAGGTAAAAAATTATCAATTGAAAGTGTATCAGTTGAAAGATCAGAGTGAAAAGAACATCCAGCATGAAAACCAATAGCAAGGCAGAGAATAAAAGGCAAAATATCAGAGCTTAAAGACAACACAACCTAATAAACAAGGACAACATAGAACCATTGAACATCTGTCTCTATCTTCTTGCATGAAGATATTTCTTTCTCCTACAATAATTCCCAAGACATTTTCGGATATTTTGTAAATTATTTTTGTATAAATACTTCATAGTTCGAAGTATTGAGTGTGGATTATTATACATTTGTAGAGTTATTTTGATCATAAACCTAAGGGTTGTTGTACCAATTTTTCAAGTCAGCAAACTAGACCAAGTAATAAAGAGATTGCATTACATGTTCGTGTGTTGAGCTATTACAGTGAAGTATTTTCTTTTTCAAATTTGTTATTTTCTTATGTATCTCACAAACTTAAATGTTATCTAAGTGAATGGAATAACTATAAATTTATTTCAATTTTAAGTACACTCTGTCTTAAACAGTTAATCATTTTTATGTTTTCTTCTGATATCCGGATCTAAGAATCCTTAATTTCTCTCCCATCCCGGTTGACATCTTTTAATTTCTTCATAATCTGGCCTATGGAACCCTTAATTTCTCCTTGGATCGGATTGAAAACCACTTCACCATCCAACCGTGAGATTTGAAGTAACTCATCTTTCTTGCCGTGTAGACACTATTTTTAGAACTTGATCTAGTCCTGTTTACTTGACATTTGACCCCATAGCCCAATGGTAAAAGACATCCCTCTATCCATCTAAGTAATTTATCTGACCACCAAATCCAAATCAAAACCCTAGTACAATCACAACTAGCCGAAAATCAATTAACTAAACAAAGTTAAAACATAAAGAGAGAGCCCTCTCTGAGCATTAGCAAGGCTAGATCCTATTGTGGCTAGCAACAACCCCCCTTCTTATTTAGTGTTATTACTAATACTAAATAAGTGGGGGCCCTTAGTCAAAAAATTTAAAAATTAATTAGTGCTTGTATTTCCTTTTTAATAAAACTTATCATCATAAACTTAGGAAAATACCCTTGAAAAATCTAAAAGAAGCTTAAGTTTCATGATAAGGTAAGATAAAATCACTCCTTAAGAAATATTGCATCGCAAAAAGGATAATAGGATACTTCCTTACAAGTCGAATTATAAGATTGTGAGATCGCGATGCGAGACTACATATTGAAAAACATATATCACATCGCATGCATCAAAGATCACTTACGCTGAAAAAAATCTCAAACCGCCGATATGCGATGGTGCATATCACAAAATCGCATTTCGCAGAAAACACATTAATGAATAATTGTCATATGTCGCGCTCCTGCAATATTGCAATACTACGATATTGCGATAGAATGATATAGCGATAGTGCAATATAGCGATCTGCGATATTTCGAAGCAAATCGCAAAATCGCTTCATCGCAGATCTTTCAGGCTCATTATTCAAGAAATATTTTTCCATAAATCAAGACCTGGTTATGCACTTTAATGCTAATTAATGAGTTAGTTGCCAGTTGTTAATGAAATATGGTTTTGTGCTTATCAAAGAGCCAGTTCACATAAGGTGGTATATTTTTTATGTCTTCGGCATTTAAAGATTTCCTGTCACCTTTCCTTATCATTACTCTCACCTCACTTGTAAATTGCAGGAATATGTCACCTCACTTTTAAACAAAGAACAAAGAACTATACAAAGTAGTATACAGGATATCATGGGGAAGAAAGGCAAAGTTCCGAGCTCTGTAGACAAAGAAATGACACCCTTGTATAGAAACACGGCCTGTAACAGAGACGCTGGTATTACTACTTGGGAAGGCATGTATAATCTACTTGAAGAAGAGAATCCCAAGGTGATGGAGGTTATGGCTATTGTAGGTTCACAGGGGTCTTCTGAGGCATCGGTTGCAGATTTAGCTTGTTCGTTCTTGCACCGGATAGTGGCGAGGCCCAAAATTCTCCCCTACACGGACATGGTTAAACGGGTACTAGACAACGCTAACATAAAAAACAAACAGAACTTACGAATCATTATTTTCACAAAATTTGAGCTTTATATCCACTAAAAGAAAGTGCGCAAGAGGCAAAAATCGCACAAAGGAAGCCTGGTTGGCCTCTAATTTCTGAGTCACCTGTAAGCCCAGAAATTTGTAAAAAAGAATGCTGGAAGTAAAAAAGTAAAACTTGAATCCTAAAACCAATGGTAGTTGTCTGAAATATCTTCAATATGGTATGTATATATGTACAGAAACTGCAAACAGGCTGGAGATAGAAGGGGCAGAATCAATCAAAAGATTAACTAAGTTGAATTGGGATTCTTACTGGGCATATTTGTAAAACCACACAGTGAGTGTATGACTCTCAAATGCATCATCAATTCTGCCGAGAAGATGGCGCCAGCTCTTACTGATTCTGTTTTCGCAGGATAATTAAAGTCTGAAGTCGGCCAGCTGACTCTTCTCAAGCAAATGCTGAATGCTTGTGATTTCAAGGAGCAGATACAGAAATAGTTAGTTGTTAGTTTTAGATTCAATATTAGTATTAGTTTTGCTTTATTTTTGCTTGAAAAAAGGACGGTCATTTAAACTGTATCCTACTTTTTTGTAATAAGTTATTTTTAGTTTTAGTGAGTAGTATTTAAACCCTTCTCATGCATTTAGAGAAGGGTCCTGAAATTTATCAAATACGTATCCTCAGAACATGCACTTTTGCACCCTCCGAAGAGGTTTTGATGAACGAATGGAATAGGATTTATTGATATCTGCATTTAATATCTGCTACTGATATTGCACTTCTGTACTCTTAGTGGATGTTGGATTAAGAAGAGATAAATCATTATCGCTTGAAGGTCATGAGTAGAACTAGTTAGAGGCAGCGCTGGAAGGAGAGCCTCGAACTGTGAATGGAAAGTAAGTCTAAATCTATAGCATAGCTCCAGAAAGGGTGACGCGGAGGCTTGAGGGCTGACGCAATCACTTAGAGGCAGCGTTGGGGTTTCTGTGAAGCACATCAAACAGCAATTCAGCAAATCGATTTCTGAGCCAAGAAGGCTCACTGGGAGGGTGGTGTAGCTTCTAGAGGAGGGGACTCAATTTCAGTGCAGAGCTTGGAGCAACCATCGTTGCACAACATTGGGGATAGCACAGTCACCTCTGGGGTTTGTTCATCCAGTTGCTGGATTCGCCAAAATATCTATCTCCGGATAGAGGTACTTCTGTCGTGTTTATTCTCTGTTGGGTGAGCCGAATTTGGCACCCTAGTTGTATTCAGAAATATGCTTAATAATACCCTCATATATGCTGCAACGGTTTTCCTGCTTTGGGTTTTTCCAGGGACGTTTAGTCCAAAAGTAAGTGTGTCATTTGTGTGGTTGTATCATTTATTTTTCAATACTTGATCTGTATAGTGGTGTAGGATGTAGTGTATTTGCATTAATATTTTCTCAATATTTCTGAAAAAAACTTGTTAAATGAAGAACACAAGTAAGTAATGCAAATCATTTTACTGCAGTAGGATTTCTGGTTTGTTAGATTCAAAAACATTCACATGGTATGAGAGTGATTGCAGAACAAGGAAGACCGAAGCAATCAACGAAAGGACAGACGAAAATTTGTGTGAAGACAGTTGTCCCGATAGAGAGCGTAGTTTTTGGCCGAGAGAGTAGTGGAGGTGACGCAGTCACCAAGGGAAGCAAACGCAGAGCTTGCGTCAACCTAGTTGGGTGACATTGTTGCTGCAGAGGGCACCGCAGTGGTTACTGGGCCAGCGTAGAAACTGTTGAGTCTCATTTTTCCAGTTGTCGTGGCTAGATGTGTAGCACAAATTTCATCTGGAGTTGTTGGTGGGGTGTCGATTCTGTTGGTACAGAACAGTACGTAGTGGGGCAAAAGCAAAGTAAAGGGAATCAATTCCTCATAAGATTTCTTGCTAAGAAATCGAGATCCAGTGTTGAGCAGTAGCAAAGAGAGATCAAAGGGGTGGTTCAATAGTGGTTGGCAAAAGGATTTTCATGAAGAATATCGAAATTTAAAGGGAGCTTGTTCCTTAGAGGATTTCTAGCGCCAAAGAAATCCAGATCCGAGTTTTGCTAGGGCAGCAGCAAAAGAGGGAGAAGAGAACCAAATCGACATTCATTTGAGCAGAGATGGTCGTTAACGGACTCAGGGATCATGACAGGTTGGACATAGCATCCAACTTTGTCATCTAGAAGGCCAGGATCCTGGCAATTTTGGATAAAAATCGCATCAAGGATTATGCCTTGAGGACGATTGCTATTCCGGTTAATGTTGATCCTCTCAAGAAGTACGAAGAGGCTCAGAAAAAAGAAAAATGCATGATCTTGGATGGGGTCAAGGATCATGTGATCCCACATATTGTTGAGAAAGACACAGCAAGGGAAATGTGGGAGGCCTTTACCACATTGTATGAGAGAACTTTCGTTTAGCGAAAGATGTTGCTTGAGAGTTAGCTAAGATAGTTTCAGATGCAAAAGGGAGAAGAAACCGATCCCTTCCTTCTTAGGTTGCAAAGGATCCGTGACCAACTAACTTTCGTAGGGGCTACAGCAGATCCAGAATTTATGGTCGGGACTACCCTGAATGCAGTCACTGAAGATTGGGAAACCTTTGTCCAAATCATCTTGGGCAGGGATTCTCTTCCCAGTTGGGAGGAGATGTGGGCAGCTCTTCGATAGGAAGAGATCAGACGGTTGACCAAGTCAGGAAGTAGCAGCAAAGGGATTAGAGTCAAGAAGGAGGAAGAGGAGGATGCGACTATCGCATCAGTGGGGCAACTAGGGCAACAAAAGAGAAAGAAAAAGGACATATCCAAGGTCAGATGCTTCAGATATAGAGAAATGGGTCATTTTGCCACGTAGTTCCCTCGGAAGAAGGGCAAGGAAGAGAAGTCTGACTCAAAGGCTGCTCCAGCGAAAGCTGATGGAGAGGACGATGATGATTGCGCCATGAGTGTTCATGCACCTTTAGAGAAGAGGTGGGGCGATATTGAGCTATAGTTGGGAAGACCGCATATAGGGCAGGATCCTTGAGGTGCCCAAACTCTTGGATCACATATGGCTACAAGGGCCCTTTATAATAGTAGCGGAATGAAGGGATTTAATTGGTGTGAGAGATGATGGAGCAACACTGGCAGAGCTAGAGTGCTAAAGTCTGAAGCAGCGCAGTGGAGTGTTGCAGCAGTGTGGAAGGCACAGAGCATATACAATAGCAGTACAATAGCATCAAAGGGTCAACACATATTAGCAGCAGAGGTAGCTTCAGCGTCAAGGGGCATCCAGACTGACCCGCATGTTAGCATTTGGGTGGATTTTCAGTTGCTTACTTCTCAGCAACTGAGTTACAGTGCACCAGTTAGCAGTATCAGTGTTATGGGCAGCATGATGCAGCACATTGAGAGGGAGCTGTAGTACAGATGCAGTAGGGACAATGGCAGTGTCATGGGCAGTAGTACAAATTGCAACCGTGCAGTGGATGAGGGGCAGCACGTCGAGCATCAGCAGCGCAGAGGATCGATGTTGTGGATTAGTGTGATACTTCTGTTGGGAAGTATTGTTAGAGCACATTCCTTGCTAAGAGGGAGTGTTGATTTTTGGATAGCATCGGATGTGCTCTAGCTCCAAAATTTTGTGGAAGGTCTAGGACACATCAGATCTCCAAGACCCAGAAATCGTTTGGTGAAATTCCACCCGGATTGTATTTTATTAAAATAATTAATATTTTTAATGGGGTTCCTAAGTCTAAACTTAGGAAAATTAAAATATTAATGGGTATTAATGAAAATATGGGTGAGAAGCTTCTAAGAGACGAGGATCAAGTCTAATTTAATCTTAGTCATTGATTAGATATTAGATCACGGTCGTTGATTTCTCAATAGGAAAAGTATAAAAGGAAGCTTGGGGTCAATGCAGAATACACACAGTGAGCGCAACACTTGAGCTAGTTTGAAATTCTGGGACGTGGTTTGCTGAGAATTTCGGAATAAGTTTCTAGTGCAGAGAGGGGCAATTCGGCAAAGGGACTTCAGTCCAAGGCCGAGCGGTGAGAATACATAGCAGAGAGACAACGCAGCTCCAGAAAGGGTGACGCAGATGCTTGAGGGTTGGCGCAGTCACTTAGAGGCAGCGTTGGGGTTTCTATGAGGCAGATCAAGCAACAATTCAGCAAATCGATTTTTGAGCCGGGAAGGCTCACTGGGAGGGTGATGCAGCTTCTAGAGGAGGTGAAATAGTTCCAAGGCAAAGCTTGGAGTAGCGATCGCTGCACAGCACTAGGGACAGCGCAGTCACCTGTGGGGTTTGTTCATCCAGTTGTTGGATTCGCCAAAATATCTATCTTTGGATAGAGGTACTTCTGTCGTGTTTATTCTGTGTTACGTGAGCCGAATTTGGCACCCTAGTTGTATTCAGAAATCTTCTTAATAATAAAACCCCCATATATGTTGCATCGATCTTCCCGCTTTGGGTTTTTCTAGGGACCTCTGAAACTCGATTCATTCTTTGAGGGCCGCGTGTCCGAATCCGACGAATCGGATTCGATTCGCCCTAATTCGTGTCCAGATTTCGTGACACATCATGTCCGAATGGGACATGATTGAATCCATATTGTGTACCGTTCAGACACAATGTGTCATGAAATCTAGACACGAATCCGGCAAACCAGGACCCGCGCGGCCATAAAAGGGTGAAAATGCTTCTGCTTTGTATCATTTTGTGTCATTCCTTTTGCAAGAGGTGAGTTGTGGGTTTGCTGTTAGGAGTTTGGAGGAAGGAGCCAAGGGTTTGGAGTGTTTTCAAGGAGATTCAAGCAACATGTAAATGCATTTCCTCTCTATTTTTTTGCATTTGTATTATAGCAGTTTGTATATGCATTTCTTTTACAAATTTGTGCAGGTTTTGTTTATTTTTTTTATAGTATTCATGGTTCAATCAAGGGCAGCGAGTAGGGGGCAAAGGAAGGGGAAGAATCTCCCCATTGGAGATGCCCCTCCTCCCCCAATATCATCAAAGTCTGTTGCAAGTAATGTTGAGGGAAGACTTCCTCCTAAAGGTAACATTGAGAAATATCCCTTGTGGAAATATGTCACAAGAGAGGATGGGCCAAGCAGCAAGGGGAAGGGAGGAGGCAATGTGAATTGGAGATGCAACTTTTGCCACAATACTTTCACAAGCACATATTTTCGTGTGAAAGGTCATTTGTTGGCTTTACCAGGTTGTGGAGTTGGAGCTTGTACACAAGTTCCTCTACAACAAAGGAAAGAAATGGAAAAAGAGTTCGTTGTTGGTATGGAAAATGTGGCTACAAAATTAAAAAAACCAAGAATGATAACCCCCTTCCATTTTTTAGGAAAGGCACTAACAAATTTCCATTCGAGAGTTCTATTGGGGGACAAGCAACAAAAAGAAAGGCAATTTCACTTGGTCTAATGGACAAGATTTTTCAAAAAGAAAAACGGGAAGAGCTTGATTTCACCATTGCCTGTTTTTCTATAAAACTTCATATCCTTTAATGTTGCACGCTCACCTCTATTTATTGAGATATGCCTAGCTCTAACACATGGGTCTCCATCATGGTATGTGCCTCCTGGTTCAAAGAAGCTTAGAACCACATTGTTGACGAAGGCAAAAAAAGAGGTGCAAAAAATGCTTGAGCCTATTAAAGCATCATGGCCAACATCTGGGATTAGCATTGTTTTTTATGGATGGACAGATCCAGCATGACACCCACTCATCAACTCCATGGTGTCTTCCTTGAATGGTCTAGTTTTCTTGAAAGCAGTGGATACACTTGGAGAATACAAGGATGCACAATATATGAGTGAGTTGTTTATTAAAGTTATTGAAAATGTAGGTGTTGATTCTTGTGTGCAAATCATTACAGATAATGCACCTGTTTGCAAGGTTGTTGGCATGATTGTCGAAGCTAAATATCCACAAGCGTTTTGGACACCTTGCATTGTCCATTCATTGAACTTAACACTGAAATCCATTGCTTCTGATGTGCTCTGGATTGGTAACATTATTGAGGATGCACGACATATCCGTAACTTTGTACAAAATCATACAAATGCCCTCACTATCTACAAGGAGTACAGCAATCTATCATTGTTGAAAATTGCGGATACACGGTTTGCCTCTTCATTCATCATGTTGAAGAGGTTGAAGGAGGTCAAGACCGCTCTTGGGGCCATGGTTATTTCAGAGTTCTGGTCTTTTTGGAGAAAGAGAGATCAACTAGCCTCTAAAAGAGTGAAGGACACAGTGTTAGATGATGCTTGGTGGGAGAGGGTAGATCTAATTATTCAAATCATGGACCCTATCATTTCTTTGCTTCGATTTGCAAATACAGACAAACCCATCCTAGGAGAGGTTTATGAAGGATGGGATTCCATGGTTGAGTCTGTGAGGAGCATTATTCTATAGAGTGAGTGCCCCGAGTATGAGACATCACCAAACGCCTTCTTCCCCACTACAGAAGATATTCTTGTCAGCAGATGGGACAAGAATTGCACACCTTTACATTGTTTGGCTCACTCATTGAACCCAAAATACTACAGCCATGAGTGGCTGAATGGTGGACCTTCCAGCAGATTCCCTCCTCACATGGATGGTGAAATCTCACAGGGGAGGAAAGATGCATTCAGACGGGTTTCTCAACATAGAGCATTACTTGATGAGGTGGAGGATGCCTTTGAAAAATTTTCCACTGGCACTAGTCGATTTGCAGGATATGATGTGATTAGAGACAAGGGGGGCTAAGAAGCCCTATTCTTGGTGGGCAAATCATGGGGCAACAAACCCTCCTCTACAACAGTTAGCCATGAGGCTCCTCTCTCAAGTGACTTCATCCTCTTGTTGCGAGAGGAATTGGAGCACATATGGGAATTTCTATAGTGTTAAGAAGAGCAGGCTTGAGCAGTCCATGGCAGAAACAATGGTGTATGTGCACACCAACCTTCGTCTTATTTATAGGCAAAGGGAAGAGTGGTTGAAGGGAAAGATAAAGATGTGGGATGTCTTTCCTGATGATATGGGTTTAGACAGCAATGTTGAGTTGGCATTGGCCAACATAAATCTCAATGATCTAATGCTAGAGCGTGTTAGATTTGATGATAGTGATATTGTAGATGGTCATCCTCCACACCAACAAATGCAGAGACAACCATAGATACAAGGGAGGAGGAGGATGCAAAGGAG
>APFE030068512.1:0-36731 GCA_000404065.3 Pinus taeda
GCACTAAACCAGAGATCACTCACCTTCGTGTTTTCGGCTCTCGAGCATGGGCCCGAATCCCCTCTGAAAAGAGGAAAGCTCTTGATCCACAGAGCATTGAGTGCATCTTTGTTGGATACCCTGATGGTGTGAAGGGATATCGACTCCTCATTCCCTCTACGGACAAGCTCATCATTGAGCGAAGTGTCAAATTTGAGGAAAGTCTTTCGCATGCACCTCAGTCGCCGCATGCAGACACTTTTTATCTACCTCATGTTCGAGATGATGACTCAGTGCACTCAAATGCAGATATAGATCATACAGATGCCGAGGAAGAGCATGCAAATGCAGAGACAGAGTCTTCAGATACAAATCTAGTGCATGCAAAATGATGATCCACATCCAAGCCCAGATCGGGCTTCCAACAGTGAATCATATTCCCCTGTCATAAATCAGAGAACAAGGAGCTTACGGGAGATATATGCACAAGACCAACCAGCTGCTAGAAATGGTTTTGTGGGGGATAATTCAGATCTGCAGAGGAATAGCTCAGAGTTTATTGAGCCTCCTCTTGTCCTCGTTGCCACTGAACCATCGCCCTCCTGGCATTGTCATTTGGTTCAGTCTTCTGATCCACAGTCTTATGCTGAGGTTGCTGGGCATCCATCTTGGGAGTCCGCCATGAAGGAGGAGTATAACTCCCTCCTTGAGAACCAGACTTGGGATTTGGTCCCCCTTCCTTCAGGAAGGAAACTTGTCCGATGCAAATGGGTCTACAGGACCAAGAGTGCTGCAGATGGGCAAATCACCAGACGGAAAGCGAGGCTAGTGTAGCTAAAGGCTTTCAACAAGTTCATGGCATTGATTATGACGAGACCTTTGCTCCAGTAGCAAAGATGGATTCCATACGCCTTACACTTGTCATTGCAACTGCCCAACGGTGGGAAGTACATCAGATGGATGTGAAGAATGCCTTTCTTCATGGAGACCTATCTGAGGAGATCTACATGGAGCAGCCACATGGTTTCATTCAGGATTCATATTTGGTCTGTAGGCTGAAGAAATCTCTTTACGGCCTTAAGCAGGCCCCGAGAGCTTGGTACACGAAGATGGATTCTTTTCTCTTATCACAAAAATTTGAAAGATGTAAGTCTGATCCAAATTTTTACATGCTTAGGACACATGATTCTCTTCTTATCTTAGTTTTGTATGTAGATGATCTCCTAATCACTGGCAGCTCGGCTTCAGCCATTGCTACAGCCAAGAGGGCCTTGCATGATAGGTTCTTGATGACGGACATGGGTCCATTACACTTCTTTCTTGGACTTGAGATTAGCCAAGATGCCACAGGCATCAAACTCTCTCAGGCTAAGTATGCACGGGATCTCCTCGAGAGATTTCGCATGGCTGACTGCAAGCCAGCACCGACTCTTTTTCTGTCTGGGGTCCGCCTTGAGGATGGAGGTGACACTCCATTAGTTGACAGCACTCTCTACCGACAGCTAGTGGGGAGCTTATTGTACCTCACCCACTCCAGACCAGATCTCTCATATGCAGTAGGGGCAGTTTCCAGATACATGCAGGCGCTCCATGAGCTACACTAGAATGCTGCCAAGCGCATCCTCCGATATGTGCAGGGCACCATCACCTTCGGGATTCACTATGCAGCAGGCACTGCATTGAATCTCCTTGGCTTTACAGATTCTGATTGGGCGGGAGACAACATTGATCGCAAGTCCACCTCCGGATATTCATTCAGTCTAGGATCTGGCCCTATCTGTTGGTCGAGCAAGAAGCAGGCTGCTATTGCTCTCTCTTCAGTTGAGGCCGGGTATAGAGGAGTAGTCAACATCACCATTCAAGCTCTGTGGCTACAGCTCTTCCCCATTGAGTTGGGCGTTCAGTTCCACCAGCCCATTGTCATCTGGTGTGACAACCAGAGCACTCTCAAATTTTGCAGGGATCCAGTACAGCGGCAGCGAACGAAGCACATAGAGATCCATATGCAGTACATCAGAGACTTAGTACATGATCGAGTCATTGATTTGCAGTTCTGTCCCTCAGCAGAACAGACTGCAGACATCTTCACCAAGACATTCACTGAACAGAAGTTTCGCTCTCTGCGTGATCGTCTTGGAGTGAAGGACACAGTTGCTTAGCAACTGTCTTTTCTTCCTCTTTTCTTTTGATTACATTGTATTTTGAGGGGGGGGTTTCCCCACGAGGTTTTCCCTCTTTCCTCAATTTTAATACAAGTTGCACTGTATTTTGGGTAACCTTTGGCCTTAATTGTCAGGGCCCATTTTCTATTTTTCCCCATAGTGGTGTTCAGGGGGGGTGTTGGAACTACTACACACCTACATGCGGACTTTTAGTTAGAGCATGTGACTACATGCAACTACTACACATTTACATGCGTACTCTTAGTTAGAGCATGGGATTGCATGTAAGATTCCTTTTGCATGATTTACTCCTTGATTTGCTCCTTCTTTAACTCTGCAACTAACTAGTTATCTCCGAAACTTGTTGTAGGCGTTGAGTCTTCTCATTCATCACCACTATAGTGCATTACCTTGGGATCTTCACCCAATAATGCTATATCATGAGCATTGTAACATATTTTCTAATGAATCATTCTTTTCTTCTTTCGATTTTCCTTTAGTGTCTTTGCTCTGCAAAGCTGTGTGTTCAACCTTTGCTAGCTAAATTCATCTGTGCAGGTTTTCTAACACATTTACAAAATCCTACCTAAAAATAATAAAAATTTCATTAATCGAAAATATTTTTCCCTATTATAATTTATAAAATTAATCTTAATAACATCACAATTTTCCTTTGACTGAAAAATTTAACCAAATGTTAAAGAGTGAGGTGCTGAGCTTCGTATTATGACCACCTATCCCATGTTGACCAACGTTAGGAGGAATGCGTGGTCCAAGGTGTGGGTGCTGCCCTCGTAACTCGAGACCATTTTTCTCCAGTAAATCCAAGTATTGTAAAGCAGCTCACTACGTGCCTATGTGTCACGCCCCCGCTACTTTTTTCTTTCGCAAGGGCCGTGCGGCACTACCTTTGCTGGGTTTCGAGCAAAGTAGACTATGCCTCTTTACGACTTCCAACACCAATATATGTATTAACCGTGTTATGTGTATTATCTATTCACTGTTATCTTTAACTTATAACCAATATGCAAGTGTATAATTGATAACCATTAACATGTTAACTTATATCACCGTCGTTCAGCAATAATCATAACAGTAATAAACAACAATTCACACGATAACACTTGAACACAATATTGAAGGAGGCCCGGCTCTAAACGACCGGCGCCTCTCAAAACCTTTTTATAACTTTCGCAAAGTCTGGTTTTACAATTGTGCGTGAGCTCCGCGAGCCTCACGACTTTGTACAACTGTCTCCCTGTTTTACCCGAGCCTTAACCGACTGTCGGCACGCAGGCACTGTCGCGCGGCTTTGCCTGGCGTTCACAGTTTTATGTGACTGTCGTATCTCGTGCGCCTCGGCGCCCTGCTGTTATGCTGGCCCGCGGCCAAGTCCGAACCCGTGCGCTGTTATAGACCCGTGGTCATGGCACTTCGCCGAACTGCTGTAAGAATTGTGAACGACCCGCAGTCGTTCAAGAACCTGCACTTCGGTTCTGCGTTCACCCTCGGTCCGCAGTCGCACTGCGATCTTCCCGACCTCTTCACCACTTGCACGGTCAAGTTACCTTCACATTGCGCACTCCGTTGCTTCGTGTAGGATCCTTGAGAGAGATCGAAGACCGAATGAATGAGTGATCACTTGATCAACTTGATGCCTTCTCCTTTGCGATGCGCCTCTATATATACATGATCCACCGCCAAAGGAAGGGGCGTCGGCCTCCAAACCAACACCCCCAATTCATCGTGTAACGCCCCAGCCGACTCGTTCGGAAGTTGAACCGTTGCGTGTGTGGTCCCTTGCGGGTCGGCTTTGTGCACGAAGCCGCCCACGCAAGGCGACGTATAAGCCCACGTTCAGTAGATCGCCGAATAGCTCTCATGTCCTCGTTTGATGTCGAGTTTCTCCATGTGCCTTTCCGGTCCACTTGCTGCCCGTGCGCCCACACTTCGTTTCCTCCTCCATCGTGTCGTCCAACCGTTCGTTCGCCCACTCGTTCGGAGTGTCAACGACCCGGTTATGTGCGCCCATGTCGTTCGTGTCGTGTCGGGTTTCCAAACGGTCATCGGGTGGATGGTTGTGGTTGCCTTCGTTCGGGGCCGCCCTCCGTCGTGCGGAGCGCCTAGATCTCTGGTCGTTACATCCTCCCCCACCTTATTCCGTTGTCGTCCCGACAACCTCCACACCATCATGTCCTCTTCGGCCTTCCGTACCAAGTCGCCCTCCCGTTCTGTGATCCTATGCACTGTCCAGGAGTATGTATCCCATACTACATCAAGTCGGATATTAGACATCGACCAGGCTTCTCAATGTTTCGGACCTCCAAGTCATCATGTGTGGACCTCCCTTCAAGTGTTAAGCAACACTTCTCGTTTCGGTCCTTGCCTCAATTCTTGTGGGAACCCCACTTTTCTGTTGCCGTTCGGACCAACCTGCCCAATCACCATATGGGCTCACTGCCTTGAGCAGCCAACGGTGAGCCCGGGCCCCTGTTTTATCTAAGCCATCTTCGGGGGTGAGTCCGGTGGCTCACCCGTGTCCATCAACTCTTCGTCCACCGAGTCCTGCTGTCGTGCCTCCCGATCTTCCTTTCGGTTTTTCGGTCCCTTATACACATCATCCCTTTTGTAATTCATCTGTCGGAGGTACTTCCCTCTGGCCATCCTCTGTATGTTCGGTTTCCACCTCTTGTCCCGATCTCTCTGCTCTGCAACCTTTATCCAGCATCCCATCATAATAGTCCATAGCACCATCATCTCCAGTTTCGTCATAAGGCCGCAAACAGCCCCACCGAGTTTCGCACCCATTGCCCACCCTCGGTTCACCATTCTGCATCCCGTCAAGATTATCCATAGCACGGTCATCCATAGCCAAGACAAAACAATTTTGCCTTTCCTCGTGTGTGATCTGCCTACCATATGTTCATATGATACCTCCGTATCATCTCCATGAAGTTCTTTTCCCGGAACCTCTTCTTCTACAAATGTATACCCTTTGTCTGAGTGCTCCTCAACTTGATCGGTTTCAAGTTCGTTCTCGGCCGTTGGTACATAGATAACTTCTTTCGTCACCCATACTTCTTCCTCTTCGGTTGTACATTCTGCAACTGTCTCTTGCCCCTTCGTCCAGCTTGTCTGAAGAAGTTCCTCAACTTCCCTTCTTACGGCTGCAAGCTCTTCGTAATCTGTCATGTCTTGCATTTTCGTGTGGACATCATCGCCCATCCATGCCAAGTCATCCGATTCTTGCCCAATTTGCGTGCCTTCAATCTTCGATTCCACCGAATCTCCACAATCATGAGCGTCCTCTATGTGAGCGACCTCATCTTGTCGTGTCGATAAGCTCAACGATCCTGGTTCGCCTTCAAACTTTGCCTCTATCGCCTCTTCATCGACACATGATTCTTCTATGTAAGACTCCGTCTGTGTTGCTACACCGTGCGTCTCTGTCTCGACTTGAGTGATTTCAAGCTCGGCCACCTTCGTCCCCTCTTTGCCACATAGTACTTCCGGTTGAATACTTTCCTCTGTCCATGGCTCCGGGTCAATCGCTTTCGGCTCTTCTTGAACATCTCCAAATCCGACCTCCGCCACAGTAAAGTCTTTGACCTCTTTGGCCAATACTCCATCTTCTATGAAGCCATACGCAAGAAGTCCTTCTTGTCCGATTACCACATCAGTGCCTTCGATGTCTGCTACCTCGAAGTCCATCAGCCCACGGAGTCCGTCCATCCGTACTTTTACATCTACTAGTTTCACTTTAAAGTTCCACCAGGCGTCTATCAGCCCCATATCTTTCGCAAATCGCACCGCCATCTGGTTACCTGGATCGGTCGATTTTATTAATGCTCGAGCACTCCTGTCATAGACTTTCATGATTGCACGGCCTTGATAGTCTTCCATCTTTACCGGTCAACCGTTCATCCGACCTGCTGGATGATCCTGAGCCGCCCACTGCTCGTTCAGCTTTCCGCCTGAACGACCCGATCTGCGTCTTTGTCATTCAGCTGTTCACCCGGTCTACTGACCCGAATCACGACCCGTCGTTCGGTCTTCGTTCACTGCTTATCCGTCCCGACCTTCGTTCGTTCGCTCAGCCTTCCGTTTACCTTCGTGCACCTGTCACCTGTCCGTTCAGTACCGTTCACGTTCACCCGGATGTGACACACCTGCAACTTCCCTGTAACCGTTTCGTTCACCAGCTCTGCCTGAGCTCTGACACCATCTGTCACGCCCCCGCTACTTTTTTCTTTCGCAAGGGTCGTGCGGCACTACCTTTGCCGGGTTTCGGGCAAAGTAGACTACGCCTCTTTACGACTTCCAACACCAATATATGTATTAACCGTGTTATGTGTATTATCTATTCACTGTTATCTTTAACTTATAACCAATATGCAAGTGTATAATTGATAACCATTAACATGTTAACTTATATCACCGTCGTTCAGCAATAATCATAACAGTAATAAACAACAATTCACACGATAACACTTGAACACAATATTGAAGGAGGCCCGGCTCTAAACGACCGGCGCCTCTGAAAACCTTTTTATAACTTTCGCAAAGTCTGGTTTTACAATTGTGCGTGAGCTCCGCGAGCCTCACGACTTTGTACAACTGTCTCCCTGTTTTACCCGAGCCTTAACTGACTGTCGGCACGCAGGCACTGTCGCGAGGCTTTGCCCGGCGTTCACAGTTTTATGTGACTGTCGTATCTCGTGCGCCTCGGCGCCCTGCTGTTATGCTGGCCCGCGGCCAAGTCCGAACCCGTGCGCTGTTATAGACCCGTGGTCATGGCACTTCGCCGAACTGCTGTAAGAATTGTGAACGACCCGCGGTCGTTCAAGAACCTGCACTTCGGTTCTGCGTTCACCCTCGGTCCGCAGTCGCACTGCGATCTTCCCGACCTCTTCACCACTTGCACGGTCAAGTTACCTTCACATTGCGCACTCCGTTGCTTCATGTAGGATCCTTGAGAGAGATCGAAGACCGAATGAATGAGTGATCACTTGATCAACTTGATGCCTTCTCCTTTGCGATGCACCTCTATATATACATGATCCACCGCCAAAGGAAGGGGCGTCGGCCTCCAAACCGACACCCCCAATTCATCGTGTAGCGCCCCAGCCGACTCGTTCGGAAGTTGAACCGTTGCGTGTGTGGTCCCTTGCGGGTCGGCTTTGTGCACGAAGCCGCCCACGCAAGGCGACGTATAAGCCCACGTTCAGTAGATCGCCGAATAGCTCTCATGTCCTCGTTTGATGTCGAGTTTCTCCATGTGCCTTTCCGGTCCACTTGCTGCCCGTGTGCCCACACTTCGTTTCCTCCTCCATCGTGTCGTCCAACCATTCGTTCGCCCACTCGTTCGGAGTGTCAATGACCCGGTTATGTGCGCCCATGTCGTTCGTGTCGTGTCGGGTTTCCAAACGGTCATCGGGTGGACGGTTGTGGTTGCCTTCGTTCGGGGCCGCCCTCCGTCGTGCGGAGCGCCCAGAACTCCGGTCGTTACACTATGGAATAGGCGACTCTTCCCAGTGGTGAGCATTTGAGCACGTGGTATGATTTTTCAATATTGTAAGATTTATTATTTGAAAGTTTTTAATAGAAAACGTTATGTTTTATTAGTTCAAGTGAAGTTACAACAAAAAATAATAATAAAAATTCGGACATCCTGTTATTTGTTTTTTAACAAATATTTTTCCAAGTTTTGTTATTTAGATCAACCTGTATGAAGTCACTCTTTCGCAAAAATAAAATTTATTTTAATAATATATTAAAATTAAAAACTATTTATTAAATTATAATAAATTATATTTTATTTTAATAAATATTAAAAATTAAAACTATTTTTTAATTTATTAATAAAATTTATATTTTATTTTATGTATTCAAAATAAATTTAAGAAATAATTAGATAAATTTTCTAGAGCTCTTATTTATTTACAAATTTATTAAATGTAAACATTAAAAAACAATATACTCCTTTATTAAAACCAAAAATTAAAATATAACATACTCGAACTGGAATTCCAAAGGATAAACTTTTAAAACCTGGTCGATTCCCCATTTTTGATATTATTACACTATTTTTAAAATAGTTTTAAAGATGTGAGTATAGAAGTGCAAATAAGTAATATTTTTAATTAGACTACACTTTACACTTTTATTTAATGATAAAAAGTTTAAGTTTGATTTATTTATTTTTATGAAAATTATTATAATTTAGGTTTTAAGACAATAAAGATTGGATACTTTATGGTTTTTATTTTAGGGGTTTTTCTCTTGAATATAGTGATATTTTTAATTATTTTATTAAATGAATTTTTAAAATATAAATAAAAAAAAAAATTACCCCCACAAAAAAAAAAATTTGTTTTTTGATAAGTACGTTTGATACATCTAAAAATTTTATATTTACAATTTTAACAATTTTTCTTAAATTTGAAAATTTGTTGGAAAAAGTGTAAAAATGTATGATGTATAGATTTTGCTTATTAAAAAATGAACTAAAATATTATAAAGCAAAATTTTAGGCAAAAATTGTAAAAAAAAAAATGAATTATAAAATTTAATTTATTCACTTATTGTTTCTAGAGGGCTCTCGAGCCCAATATGGTAGAGATTTGAAATGCATTATTCAACATTTTGACTAAGTCAAATTACCGAAAAACAAAAATAAAATTAAATAAAAATATTAATGTACATTTGTAAGTATTTTTAATATGTTTAAAATTTAGGCATTAGATTCTAAAGGTTATATTATGGGTCTTGAAATTGTGCTCTCTCTATTTTAAAGATGAACCACACTTATGGTTAAGAACCCATCTACCCAAAAAGTGACATGTGATTTTTTTCTGAAGAAAACTTTCCTTAATACACATTATGGATTGTAGAAGCTTCAATTCAAACAAAATAAAAATAACCCTAAAAAAATAAAATAAAAATAGCCCATGCTATTGATCCTTGGTATTTGTGTAAAGTATAGTTTATTTAAAGGGGGAAATTAAAGGAGCCTAGATGTATCTCCACTCCAGATCTACCTACCAAGCACTGAGAGGAATCAAATCTGTAGATATCCAAGCCTCTTCTAGAGTGAAAAGAGAATTGATCCCTCTCTGCCCTTGGTAGATCTAGAATTAAGATGGATAAAAATTGTCTGAAAATTTGTTGGGAAAAGTGAAAAAACTTATTATGTTTAGATTATGCTCATCTAAAAAAAATGAACTAAAATACTACAAAGATATATTTTACTTATTTTCTTTTATAAAAAAAAAATAACTATAAAGTTCATTTTATTCATTTATTTTTCCAAATCCATTTGCTCCTTGACCACTATTATTTTAGCATTGATCAATGCAACTTATAATTTTTAACTTTGAAAATTAAATATTTATTTTTCAATATTATTAAAAAAACATATTTTCAAAAGTTTGACCAGACTATAACTTGAAAGCCTTATTGCAGCGTTTGCACAAGATAATGTCACATGAATAACTATCTTAGATATTTTACGCAATTATTTATGGATACAATTGCAATATTCATATATTATTTTTAGATATTTGTGTAGTGACTTTTTGTTCTTAAGCTTTGAAGGAAGTAAATAATATACTTAGCATCAATTAATTCCCACCATAATTTAAGAAAGTATTTCCATAAAAATGGATAGAATAAGATGCAAATAAATATATTTTCTCAGAGTTACTTCTCACCATTATTTAGTAGTGATTACTACACACCAAAATTTATGCAAGTCCATGAGTCTTAGCAACCAATTAATTTGACCACCTCACATCTTAATTTATTAGTTTTTCCAAAGCAAGACTATAGGGTTCCATTTCCCTATTAAACATTATTCATTTAGGAAATATTGAAGAATGTACGTTGTAATTTTTATGCAATTTTTTTCCATAACATAACTAAGCTATCTTGCAACACTTGTTAAATTATATTTTTATCCACTTAAAAAAGGAAAGATAAAATTATTTTGACATCCAGGAGGCTAGAAATAGCCTATTTTGGTTGATGTATTGCGCCCTTTTCTTGTGAAGCTTTGCAATAAAAGCTCCCAGCTTATCAAGAAACCCCTTGCTAAATAGATTATCCAAGAGCTAGCTGCTAGAATATCTTCATAATACATGAAAAGTTATCCCAAAATTTAATCATCTAATTATATTCATTTTTTTATTACTATTATTTTTCAATAATAATATTTAATTTAATCAAAAACTTAAAATTTTAATCAAATATTTAAAAAAAATATATTGAAATTAATCCAAAAAATTATTCATTTCATTAGATTCTTTCCTTTGAAGCTTAATTATCTTTTTAATAATAATATTTAATTTAATCAAAACTTTAAATTTTAATCAAAATATTTAAAAGTGTATATTGAAAATTATTTAAAAAATTATTCATTTCATTAGATTTTTTTTGTTTGAAGCCCAATCAAAAGTAGTCATTTTCGTTGGTCAAAAGTAGTCCTTTTTTCTAATTGTTTCAGTGGATTGGTCTCTATTTAACTTTCTACCTCAATTCTTCATCTTGTGGTGACAATGTACCACACTTGTTGTTCGTTATTATCGCTCAAAACTTGTCTCAAAAACTTGATATAGTTGGAAATGCGTCGAGAAATGAATTTTGATGTGATTATGGCTGAAAACTTGTAGTTGAAAATAATTAATATTATTTTGTATTAATGGAGAAATGCTTACACAAGTTGTAACGTATCTCCTTAGTTTAGGAGTTGTTCCTAGAGTTTAGGAGTTTGGTTGCAACTTCCTGTTGTACTTAATGATGTAATCTTTCATTCATGGATAGTAGAGTGAACGGAGAGAGTTCTCTCTGTTTGAGTGCTCTCCAGGTGCAGTACTCACATGTGAGCTGTAACTCCTTTTTCAATTCAAGTTTGATTTTTATCTTGGTATCAGAGCACAGAGTAGGGACAACCTAGATTTTTTTTTCTCTTAAGGGATGCATCCTTGCACATAACTCTAGTATATAGAAGCATTCGTAGAATGAGCTGTGGAAGAGTTCATAAAGAACCCATCCATAGCCATGTACCTTGGTTTCTTAAAACAATACCATGAATTCTAATCATACTAATAACAAATATGTACATAAATCACTTTAAACAAAAATGAATGCCATAGCCTACACAACAACTTACAAGAAAATCATGCACAACAAATAACCCTCAGTAATCAACCAAATCCCAAAACTCAGCAACTGATTATACATCAATGAGGGTTTACACAAATAAACACCAAAGATTCATTAATAAGTTTGATATAATTATCTTTCGTCGAATCTAGTCCAATCGAAAAACTTTTCTCAAAATTACAATAATTTTTATCATATGCTCAACAAAGAATTGAACTATATTAATTTTGGGTGGCTAGTATGAGCAGAAATAAACCCAAAACCTTAATTAATATTACAATTCATAGTCTAGAACTCATCTTTTTCCAAAGCCACAACATCAAACAAATTACAACTCTTAAAGTTGTCTGTCGCAGAGAGTGATTCTCTAAACCAACACACAATGAATGAGTTTTCCAACACAACTAGAAGGAGTAGGAAGAAGTCGAGATTAGCACTAGAATCGTCCTCAACAATGCACAAGCTAAATGAGGGTTTCAAACCAGACCCTGAGGTAATACCTGCACAACAAGCAACCATGAGCAAAAGACCACCTCTGTAATAACTCGAAAGCAACATCAACCACGAAATGTAAGTAGGCTTACCTATATGTTAGCTGGGAATCCATTGAAGCGATGACCAGACCTGTATGGAACTGGACCGCGTCAGCGAGGAAAGAATTGAAAAATAATTGAAAGAAGACTCAATAATACTATCATAGTGGAACAGATGTTACCTCGGAACATTGGAGCAATGATCCTTTCTTCAAGATCACTAAGGACCAGGTCGGGCTCTCCATTGCTGCCTAAAATGCCAATAACCTATTAAAAAACTCCAGAACTGTCATAACCCAACATTAGTGGAAGAAATAAGGCATAACAGCATAATATGAGAAGAATGGGGATGAGGATGGCACCTGGAGTCTCAGAGGTGAATTGGTCGAAGAATTTTATAAGCTCTTCATGACAGAGCGTAGTGCTGAAGAAAAGAATAACTAAACGAACTATCCCTTCTGCCAAAATAGTCAACAAACCCTTGAGCCAAGCTTGAAAAATCAAGACAATCAATCGACACCGATCAAACGAGAGACAGACAACTTAGGATCCTTCCATGGTAAGATAGGTAAGGGAATTAACACCATCGCAGGTGGCAAGGACGATCACGCATAATCCAGGCAGGAGGACACCTCGAGATTATATGACTTTAATGGAAGGCAGCCTACTCGAGGACAATGAAGGAGTGCGGGAACAATACCGGCAATGGTGGAATGTACCAAATAGGCTTCTAGTGTGATGATCCCTTTCCAACTTCGCAGCTCCAACTCTAACCCAAATCACAAACATTAACCCAATTCATTACCACAACAATCATACAAGTCCACGTTATGATGGACCAAGGGGTAGGCAAGGCATTAGTATTATAATGATTAATGCTTGTTAGGTTAATGATTATATATATATATATATATATATATATATATATATATATATATATATATATATATAATATATATATATTTATAATATATATATATATATATATATATATATAATATATATATAATATATATATATATATATATCGATAAGATGTTACAAATGGTATCAGAGCCCAGGCTCGCATAGTGAGTTCCTCTAGGTTGTTCTAACAATCAATTAGGTTTGTGATGTTCCTATATATAGATATATATATATATGAAGCAAAATAAACTAAGTTTTGACTAATTCTGAACATGAAAGGTGAATTAGCATCAAGGATAAAATTCATAAGAGCCCCAGATTGTTGAGCCAACTGGAGGTACCTTATGTAGGGGCCAACCCAGAATTATGGGTGCAATTGTTAGGGTGCCACCCTAACTCCCTTGTTTATGTAGTGGGATCACGTCATAATAAAGAGTCAATAAAGCCCATATTAATAATTGTAAGTGGTTAACCCGCTATTTATTACAGGACCATTGTTAGTTGCAAATGGGCCTAGTATTAGGTAGATGGTATTAATAAAACCCATGGTATTGATCCATGGTATTACATGTATGAGTCATATATAAAGGATAGAGACTCACTGCGAGGAGCATTGTGTTTCTTATTTTTGAATCGAACTCTGCTCTATTGGAGGATGCCCCCTCGAAGAGGTCCGTGAACATTGCTTCTGAATAATAAAGTATTTGTTGTTGACTCTCACTATTCTATGTTCTGGGTATTTTTCTTTGCATATTCTGTATTTGGGTATCTTTTGCAGGTTAAAAGCATAACAAGTGGTATCAAAGCTCTTTCCAGGGCTGGCGGGATCTCCATTTCTTAAATTTTTTTTTTTTGGCTAGAGACGTGTTCCGCCGTCTTTAAACCACGGGATCTGTCATGCTTGTTGGACTCCCTTGTAACCCTTGTGGGTACCCCTTCGAGTAGTAGCGCATTAGACAGAACCACGTACGGACTGTCTTCCACGTACCTTCTGGGTATATCGGAAGCCCCTAGCTCCTCTGCAACCTAGCCATAGATAAACCGGCGGCCGTCTTGCTACTACAGTACACCGAGAACAGCACTTGGAGAGATTACTCGCCCGTACGATAGGGTAGTCGGGTTGTACGGCGAAGGGTACGGTTGATCCTTTTTAGTTAGAGCCCTAAAACATTGGGCCGAGTACTACTGTCATACCCTTATGTATATTGCAATCTGTAGCACCTGACACTCCTCGAGACCATAGCTCCCTTTATCTTGGGATCACGCATCATCTCGGCCAGATCCGCTTGCGCAAAAGGGTGCAACAACAATAGACATCAATCAGATCGATTAGATCTATCAGATCTGCAACAATAATCTATTCCGCCATTCAGATCTCTCAGATCCACCTGATCTGAGTAGTGGTGTGGGGTTCCTATATCGAAGCATGATTTTCGCAGGACTTTTGATCTAGCCCATCATAAATCAGGACGACGAGCTGAGCACAGTGGTACCATTCAATTCTTAGTGAAAAAAATTTTGGCGGTCCCAAATTTTAAGAAGCATAAAGTCAGTGCATGGTAGCCACTAGAGCCCAAGCGATGGCCAATGAGAGGATGGAAAAACTTGAACAAATCATGCAATCCATCCAATTTCAGATTGACAATCTATCAGTATTAGTCCCGGACGCAATCCAAAAGGGCAAGGAGGTAGCCCATGAGGCAGAGAATATTGGAAATGGACACAGTGAGGGTGATTCTAGTCATTCTCCTCACCTCTGGGGCCCCCAAAAACTACAATCTCGTCCGAGACCTCCCAAATTGGATATGCATAGATTTGATGGTTCTCACCCAGCAGCATGGATAGCACAAATGGAGCAGAATTTCAATTTGAATAACATCCTAGATGATGAGACTCAGCTTATGGTGGGGAGCATGTACTTGGATAATGAAAGGTGGCAATGGTGCGAATGGCATCAACGTTGCAATACAACTTTTAGGACTTGGGACAAATTCAAAAAAGTGATGACAGACCGCTTTGAACAAGACTCTGCTTTTTTGGGTTGTCTTACTAAGCTCCGACAAACGGGCACAGTGGATGAATATATTATAGCCTTTGAAGCCTTAGCCTTCCACACTAGGGGTCTCTCAGATGTGTTCTATATGGAATGTTTTATCAGCAGTCTTAAAGAGGCCATAAAAGCCCATGTCCAACTGCACCACCCTCCCACATGGCTTGAGGCTTGCAAGGTAGCTCATGATGTGGAACGTGCGTTAGTAGCCATGGCCACCCGACCAAATTTCACCGCCAAGGGTCGCACATCACAAGCTCACAGCGCCACTTAAACACTTAAGGTTCAAAAGGTGTCACCAGTAGAAATGGTTAAAAGAAGAAAGTAGGGATTATGTTACTACTGTGATGAAAAATACTCCCCAGGTCACAAATGCAAGGAGCCCAAATTTTTTCAAATTGATGCCATTGATTACAACTCATCAGAGGAAGATCCACCACTTGAGGAACCTGAGGCGGTAGAAGAAGATAACCAAAAGGACAATGTCCCTGACGAACCAGTTATTTCACTGCATGCTCTGGCATGGATTTCTTCACCTGAAACTCTCAAAATCGTAGGTTTTATTAAACATTGCCCAGTAGTAGTCCTGATTGATAGTGGAAGTACACATAATTTCATCCATCAAAAAGTCGCAGAAGAAGTGCATTATTTTGTACGACTAGTTTCTAACTTCCAAGCCCAAATCGTGGATGGGGGCACAATGAAATGTGAAGGCCGCTGTGAAAATTTCAAACTTCAAATCGGGGATAATCAGTTGAAGACCCACATGTTTGCAATACACATGGGTGGGTGCGACATTGTCCTAGGCGCTGAATGGCTTCGCACTCTGGGGCCAATCACAATGGATTTCTAGGAGTTATATATGAGTTTTAAGCAGAATAGCTCCACACATACCCTCCGTGGACTCCAGGCGGGAGCCCCCTCTATCATCAGCTCACATAGGATGGAAAAATTGCTAAAAAAGGGACATCATGGAGTTATAGCTCAATTTAATGCCATCCAGGGAGTCGAAACTAAGTCTCTGCCGATTTAATTGCATGACGTCAATCCGATGTTTTCGGTTTGAATCTTGACTCTTTTTGTTCGATTCAAATCAAATTGGTTTTGTTTAATTAAATTGCATTTCAGATGGATTTTTGTGAGATTTATTTTAGATTATAGGTAATGATGGGTTGGATTAAGTATGGGAGTATCCATTGAATGAATTAGTGAAATATACATTAATTTATTTTTAGAGATTACTTTTCATTAGTTATAGGTTTAATTCTCAGAGAATAGGTTGAAGAAGGGAAAATACAAACTATTTCTCCAAGTATTTAGATTATACCTTTTAAACTTAACTTAATTTGGGGAAAAAATTACAATAATGCTTTCTCAATGGTGTTGAAGATTTGCAATTCTTTGAAAATTTGTAATGCTTTTATGTTTGAGAGAGTGTAAAATTTAGTGAGTTTTCCATTGGAAATAATAATCTCAACCTCTGTTTTTCAACCATTGCAATAAACAGCGTGATAGAAACCATACATGTCAGATATAGATATTTTTGCTGATTGCATCTTAGCGTGAAGATAGAAGCTCTAAAGTCACACACTAACCATTCAGAAACCCAGCAAATTCATTTAAAGAATTTATGTACTCAGGTAAACAGATATGGGCAAACATCAACTCAACAACCTTGCCCACACTCCAGAAACACCTATCCGACTCTGCTCGCACTCAACAACAACATCAAAATTAATTTCGCTCTGTCATGAATTAAATGTCAAATTGTATGTTGAGTTATATATGAAGGTAAAAGTCATTTTTGAAAAAGTTAGATTGTGTAGAGAGGTTAGAGAGTAAGAAGTAAGAAAAGAGCGCAAGTATCTGTGGAGAAAATGGTGGAGCAATTTCTGGTGGGCACATGAAAACAACAGTTAGTCTGTTTTACTGTGTGTTATTCCACATAAGTTTAAATCACTATAACTTTTATTTTACTTGATGAATGAGTGGCAGTTTCATGTAAATGTATTTCATATTTTAGAATTCAATACCAAGTTTTATTGTGTTGCTCCAAAATCTACTTCCTCATTTCTGTCGTGAGTAAATATTGTTCATAAATCTCTGGAATAGTTTCGTGGTGCGCGAAATCCAAGTTTGGGAAATAGGCTTGCGATGGCCGAAGGAATCTCCAGGAAATCTGCTTCCCATGGGCGTACCTAATTTCACGAAAGCCATAACTCTCTGCCTACCTAATTTCGCGAAAGTAGCTTCGTGAAAGTCATAACTCTCTGCCTCTCTCCTCGAGAAAAACCAAAATTAAATTCGCCAAATATTTCTAACATGGTATCAGAGTGGGTTAAACTCTGTTAGTGCAAAAACAAGTGTTTTTACTAACACTGAAAATTGTTTTTTAGGGCGCATTGTTTTCTTAGCATATTTACTAGCAAGTAGAAAGTTTTTTTACGCTCAAAAATGGCAATATCAAGCACAAGTTTGACTAATTGTCAAATACCTCAGTTTAATGGCAAAAATTATGATTATTGGGCTATTACAATGAAGGCCCTATTTTCTTCTCAAGACATTTGGGATTTGGTGGAGAATGGTTTTCAAGGACCAGCAGATGCAGCAGCATATAATTTCTTATCTCAACTAGAAAAAGATGTGTTAAAGGACAACAACAAGAAGGATTCAAAAGCCCCGTTTTATACCTTTCAAGTTGTTCATGAAAGTATTTTCCCAAGGGTCGCAACAACAACGAAGTCCAAGAAAGCATGGGACATCCTCCAGAGAGCCCACCAAGTCATGGAAAAAGTCAAGACAACAAAGCTGCAAATGTTGAGGAGAGATTTTGAAACACTTTGTATAAAAGAGTCTGATAAAATAGACTCATTTTTTACACATGTAAGTGGGTTGGTTACTCAAATTAGGTCTCATGGTGAGACACCTGAGGAAAGAAGAATAGTTGAGAAAGTTTTGGGAAGTCTGCTAGCAAGGTTTGAGGCCATTGTTGTGGCCATAGAAGAGACAAAGGATCTCTCACAGTTCACATTGGATGAGCTTAATGCATCACTAATTTCTCATGAACATAGAATGAATAAAGCATCAAGCTCCTCATTGGAGCATGCCTTCAAGACACAAGTATCATTTGGTCAAGGTCGAGGCAGAGGAAGATCATATGCTAAAGGAAGAGGAAGAAGGCCACACAGAGATGGAAGAAGCAGACCTTCAAGCTCAAATGGAAGAGGTCGCAATCAAAATCCAAGTCAAGGCCCAAGCCAAAATCAAGCACAATGTTTGAGATATGATAAATCTCAAGTTCAATGTCATTACTGTAAGAAGTATGGTCATTACGCAAATGAATGTAGAAAGAAGCAATATGATATTAGTAACAAACCAAGTGTAAATTTGACAAGAGAAAATCAGAACAATGATAGCATGTTTCTAGCTTGTAATGTAGCACAAGAAAAATAGAGTGATATATGGTATCTAGACTCAGGGTGTAGCAACCACATGTTAGGAAACTTAGAAATGTTTTCTGATCTAGATGAAGGTGTGAAATCTGAAGTGACATTAGGGACTGATAGCAAAGTCTCTGTCATGGGAAAAGGAAGAGTTAATATCCTAACAAAGAAGGGGAAGAAGAAATACATCTTTGATGTTTACTTTGTTCCTGATCCGAAACATAATCTCATGAGCGTTGGATAGCTCATGCAAAAAGGTTACAATGTCCTCTTCAAAAATGATGTGTGTACAATTTTGGATAGGCCTCCAAGCATAAATTTAATTGCAAAGGTTCAGATGGCAGACAATAGAATGTTTCCCCTGAAAATAATATGATTAGATTTGCAGAAAGAAGGTGCACAAGCACAACTATCTATGAACTCATAAGAAAATGGAAGAAAAGGGGCAGCTGTCACACAAGTAAACTTTCAAGCAGAGGTAAAAGATGAAAATTGGTTATGGCACTTGAGATTTGGACATCTCAACTTTGGAGGTTTGAATTTGCTGCATATGAAAGGAATGGTTAAGGGTTTACCACTCATAGAAGAGCAAGACAGCATATGTGAAGGATGTATCATGGGCAAGCAACATAGAGAGACATTTCCAGCAGGAAAGTCAGTGAGGGCAAAGGCACCTTTGGAGATTGTCCACTCAGATTTATGTGGACCAATGCAGACACCATCAATTGGTGGCATTCACTATGTACTGACCTTGATAGATGACTACACAAGGAATACATGGGTCTTTCTCCTAAAATAGAAAAGTGAAGTGTTTGAGCGCTTTCGCCTATTACACAGTAATTTGTCACTGTTTCCCTGTCAGTCTCCCTACTGTGTCATGAAATCAAATCCATCATGCTCATGCTCTCTAAATTGGCCAAATAACCCTCTGTGCCAAAGTTTATTTGATCATCGCGACTGTTATTGAAATAACTGCGCTGACTGGCGGCTTCTAGTGCAACTGATGTGCTGCCAGCGCGGAAGCACACGGATTTCCCGCGCTGGTCAAATTTCATAGCCAGCGCATCCTCTGCTTGTATTAAGTCGCGCTGACATAGTCCCCTCTGTTATCAAGACGCGACGTCAACGCTCCAGTCCAGTTATGCACCCGCGCTGATCCTGTTTGGGCGAGTTTGTTGTAACAGCCAACCTTCCATATGACTCCAGACCTGGTTGTTGGCCTTGTGAATGTTGCCCTCCCTTCTATGGCATGTCTGCTCGTCATATGAGCCACCTTTCTTAGAGATAAGCTTATCTTTCCACCATTCATGGAGACTCCTTCTCTTATATAAGCCTCCACCATTGCCATGAGCAACTAGTTTTTGGATATAGTTTTTGACATAGAGGAATTCATAGTGCTTTAGTGTTGCTCTTAATAGGCAGTTGGTGTGTTAAGTGTGGATTGCTAGAGAGCTTAAGGAAGGTTGTGAAGTCTTGTTGCCTTGTGTGAGAGAGAGAGTTGTTTGTCTTGGGAGATCTACCTCCAAGGGTGAATGCTTATGAGACTTGCTGGTTGGACCCTCTTGAGAAGGACTCAGCGTCAGAACATTGGTTGTACCTTTCACTGCTTTTGATTAATAAAAGATAGATGACTACTGTTATGGTTCCATTCTCATTTGTCTAGTAATGGTTAATGTGAATTACATCCTTTCTGACTGATGTATGGTTGCTTTTACTAGATTTCACGCTTGTGTTTGTTTTCTCTTTGCATGTGCAGGTGTCCATCCGTGAAGATTGTGGAGGATCATGAACGGCCAGAGCAAAGGAGCGAGAGCGGCATCTCTTCATCAAACAATAGCTCTGGAATCCAAGTAGGTGTTCATTACCCACTTTTTAATTGCAACTAGGAACTTGCATTGTAGCATTGATTGATTATTGCTAGACCCGTTCTGGGCTAGCAGGGATCGCCTCTATCCGTAGAGGGGATTTACCTCTCCAACAATTTGGCGACTCCGCTGGGGACGTTGCTTGTGTCTTTTGTTGTTCATCCTTGTTTTGAGTTTGATTGTCATTCTCTTGTCAAAGATTGGGGATTAGTTCTCTGTTTTTTGATTTCCTGGTCCACTCCGGGAAATGCCTTAATTGTTTTAAAAGCTATTACCTTGGTCTGGGAGCTTTTGGTTTGATTTTTCCTGTTTTTTAGCCTTAACGCGGTTTATATCAGAACAGTCGCACTGACATCGCGTATCTATTTCTTTGACTTCACTGTCATCGCGCTTGTACGTTTAACAGTCGCGATGACCTTGTTTTCGAGCCAACGCCCTTAATCCGTGTCCTTCCGCACTGACAGCGCAAAGTTGTTACGCGTGTTTTTTGGTCAGCACTTAGTTGCTGAGGGTCACCCACGCTGATCCTGTAGAATTGAATTTTGTTCAATTTTGCCTCCTGAACCTGTTGGTTTGACTATCCCCTGCTCTTTCCACCTGGTTTATGACTTGATTTATGTTGTCTGAACTGTGACATACTTGCTTGCGAAGTCTTGTTCCGCAAGGGTTCGTTTATTGCCTGCTTTTCGGTTTTGCAAAACCTTCCTCTTCACTTTCGCTGCTTGGTTTGTATTTTTCCTTGACTTTTATAGTTGCTGGAATGTGTTGAATCCCTGTCTGACTGGTTTTAAACTCCCATCCTCCGGGTGTTTGCTTTTCTCTATTGATTTCGCACTCTAGCCCTAGGGCATCTAGTGGCCATGTGTGTGTCAAGCCTTCCGTGGGATCTTGTTTTCTTGTTTGACCAGCCAACTTTAGATTTGCTTTTCACATTTGCTCGGTGATTGTTAAAAGTGTTTTGGTTGTGTTCCAAGCGATTTGCTTCCTCCTTGTTTGAATTCCTTTTTGTCTTGCTGAGCTTAGATCACATAGCTCATACAAGCCTTATTCTTTCCTTTGATTTGGAAAACTGCTTTGGTGTCTTGGGAACTTTGTTGTCTTTTCATTAAGTGATTTTATTCCTTTTGCTTGGTGTCGCTGTCTCTCAAAATTCATTTTAAGTGCTTTGTGCCATTGAAAAGAAAATAAAACTAATATCTTTTGCTTTCAATAGTTAAAAAGGAAAAAGGACATTTCGTTGATTTGTGTTTTCAAAAGAAAAGTTTCGTTTCCTTGCCATTAGCTGCATTAGATTGTTTGATTGCCTGAGTTCATTTTGTTTGATTTAAAAATTCCTAACCTTCTCATAGTTAGAATTCATCAAATGAAATGATGTTCTTTGGCATGTAGTTTGCATCTAAGTAATTGTGAGAGAACATACGGTAAGACCTGAAATCAAAACTTAATTCAAGATCAACCGTAAAATAAACCGAATTTACCTAAAAACGCATTGGAACTTAACGCAAATATCTACAGGTCTAGGCTAGAGACGTGCTCCGGCGTCGTTAAACCTAGTCACTCTTGCTTTCGCATTAAGGTTGGGTGATTCCTCCTGGTGTGATTCAATTGTGGTCTAGCACGGATTTGGGCTCCCACGTACCGTCAAGTATATATGGGGAGACTCCACTAGGTTTGCATCCTTTATCCATAGGAAGCCAAGTTTGCCGCCTTGTGAGCCGTAACGCACCGAACATAGCATTCGGGAAGATTGACTGCAGTACGCAAAGTCCTTGGTTCTCATACGATTGCCAAGGTGTATACGCAGTTTTACGGATTGCTTGGTAAACCCTTTTCTTAGAATCTCCAGAGCAATCACTTTTGATCCTTTTTGGACTCCCTAAAAGAAAAGGTGTAAGTGAGCGTCTTGTCACTTCGCGCTCATTAAACATTCGAAGGAGACTAGAGTCATCTTTTCGTCCTTTTCTCGAGTCTTGAAACATGAAAAGGTCAAGTTCAGTTCCCGTGTCTTAAAAAATTTATTCGGCCGCAATAACATTACCTGGATCTTGTGTGCGTTTAGTTTTGAGTAGGGTCTCTTATCGTTAGCTTTCTTAGGGTCTTTGTTTGATCATCTTGGCGGATCCATCAACTCCGTCTCCTGTCCCAAGTGACCAAGGGTCTCCATCTTCTGTTTCCCCTGAAACACCGGTTTGTGACGCTCTTCCCATTGTTCCGAGCATCCAACCGTTGAATTCTCAAGCTCCAGAGGACGATTTCTACGAATTTTATTAGAACCCTGTTTGGGAGCCCTGTAAAGAGGATTTTCCCACCACTCCTGTCGGTGTCCCATCTCCGATGGCTTCTTCCGATATGGGCGAAACTTCTCCTGTGTCGAGTGGGCCGTCCGTCATGTCGAGTATAGATACTCCCATTTCGGCGACATCCCCCATCATCTCTACGCCCTACACCGTTACACCTTTGGGTATCACGGTGTCGGCGCGCTATAGATCCTTGAGGGATGCTATGAAGTCTGCAACTTCCTCTTCTGTTTGGGATCAAAACATCGTCCCTACCACAGGACCGTTTGTTTCCCAAGTCCACCATACTGCTGTTACAGCAGTCCCAACCAACCCGACCGTTTGTGTCGCGGCGTCAACTCCAGTCGTTAGTGCCCTCACAGCATCATCTGCTGTCACTTCTGTTGCAGGCCCGTCTCGAGGCCCAGCGCAAAGTGGTCAATCAACACATACTCCTAGAGTTGTGCACCCCGCAAGTGGTGCTCCTCCTGCTTCCGATCATATGACGACAAAGGAGGCATTTTTTCAGTACTTGCGTAATGTCCAAAGCCCAGATGGGCAAGGCCCGTATTATGATCCTGAGAATAATTACTTGTTTACCTCCTTGCCTGAAGTGCCTTATGATGAGGTTTTCGTTCCGTTGAACGTGGCTTGGGGTACCACTGGGTATGGTGGTGGCCAGTACCATCAGGGACAAGGACAACAAGGACAACCCTACCAGGGTCAACAGCCCTACTTGCAGCCTAATCATGGGCAGCAGTATGCTGGCCAAAATTACCCAGGTCAACAGGGAGGCCCACAAGGACAACCCAATCAGGGACAACCTTTGGTCTCTAGTGGTCCGGCTTTTACATATCTTGCAACCTTCTGGAACGACGGACAACCAACGCTCAACAAGGTCAACCCGGTACCCAAACAGGCTAACCCTTCGGGCAACTTATGAACCAGGACAACCTTATGGTCAGCAGGTCAACCCGGAAACCAGCAAGGCAACCCTTCTAGGCAAGGGGGCCAGCCTTACGTGCAGCAAGGCCAGCCTACCGCTCAGCAACCATCTGGTCAACAAGGACAATCCTCGGTTGCGCAAGGGCAGCCCCTCACTCAGCAAGCTCGACCTTCTGAGCGAACATGGCCATCTCAGATCTGACCAGGACAACCTTCTAGCCAGACGGCTCAGCATGTAGGCAGGTACCAATCCCGGCCTCCTCTTTTAGGTGGGTATCAATCCCAGCATCCTTATTCGGGCAGGTATCAATCCCAGCCCCCGTATTCAGGTGGGTACCAATCCCAACCTCCTTACTCGGGCGGGTATCAATCCCAACCTCCTTATTCGGGTGGGTATCAATCCCAGCCTCCTTATTCAGGCAGGTGTCAATCCCAACCCCCTTATTCAGGCGGGTATCAATCCCAGCCTCCTTATTCAGGCGGGTATCAATCCCAGCCTCCTTATTCAGGTGGGTATCAATCCCAGCCTCCTTATTCAGGTGGATATCAGGCCCAACCTCCTTATTCGGGTGGGTACCAATCCCAACCTGATCACCAAATGCCGCCTGGTTCCCAGGCTCAGTACGGATACCAGTAACCCCAGGGGCAAAATCAATATACCCCGTACCAAAATTATCAACAACCTGCTGGCCAGTATGGTAACCAATGGGGTGCTGGGGGGCAGAACCAGCAACCCGGTTCTGGAAATAACCCCTACGGTCAAAATCCTTCTGGACAAGGCCCATTTGGACCTGGCCCATTGGGACAAGGGCAATGGGGGCAACCAGGAACTGGATGGAATTCTAGTTCTACCTCGTATCCGGGACAAATGTCCTTTAATCCGCAGCTACCATTTCTAGCGACGTTGGAACTGCCCGATGTGTCGAAGTTAACGAATGATCCCATTCTGCACAATCCACAATGGCCACCAGTTCCAACTAAGATACCTAGTGACTGTCCCAAATTTGATGGGAAGGCCAGGGAGGACCCTCAAGCTCATGTGATGACGTATCGCTTATGGTGTTTGTCAAATTCATGGCTCGATGATTCGATTCGGCTTCGCCTCTTTCAGAGGACCCTCACTAGTTCGGCAGCTACATGGTATATTGAATTGACTCGTGCGTCATTTCAAGATTTCAATTTGTTGGCCATGGCATTTTTGACTCATTTTCAGTTACCCATTCGGTATGAGACAGGGACTCACCTCCTTACGTCTCTTAAGCATGATATTGCTACACATATCTCCGATCATATTCATGAATGGAGAAGGCGTCGCAGGTTGATCAAGTTCTGGATTCCTGATCAACTCCTCACCGACTGGTTTACAACTTCCTTTGTCCCCAAGATTGCGCAGGACATTGCTATGGGAGCCTCTGTAACTAAAGAGCAAGCGATCGCGCGTGCTCAGTACCTAGACTTAGTTTATTCTCAGTCTGGTACTTTGTATGAGTACTTGCCGGACGCCCCCAGGCCCAGTACATCCAAGGCTCCGCCCAAGCCATCTATTGATGGAGTCATTAGCTCTGTAAACCAGGCCTCTAAAAAATCATCGAACCCTGGGAAGCAAAAGTCAAGTGCATCCAACAAAAACACTTCTCAGGGTGTTTTAAATTCAGGTAACACTTCTGAGGTCAACGCCGTCCAGTCCACCACGGCGGGCAAGGCCTTGAAAGGAAAGAAAAAGGAAAAGGGGAAAGGGAAAAATAAATCTGAGCAACCCAAACAGGAATCCTCTAAACCTCCAACTGAGGAAGGAGCTAAACGCAAACCTAAGTATCCTTGCCTCATTTGTGAGGAGGATCACTACACTAAGGACTGCCCTAGGCGGTCCAAAGTTAGTTGTTTGTTGAAAGGTGCTCATTGGTTCCCTCAAGTGCTCCTTCGTCCATCTCTGGCCCTCTCTATTGGATACCTATACCAATAGGTTTCATATTTCATGATTGGCAAATTCAAGTGCCAAATATGCTCTGCTTTGCTACTACAAAGATCCCATATTTGCAAGGAAAGACAAGGTATGTACATGCCTTCATGCCTATTAAAGTTTTGATGGATGACCCAACAGTCTAATCTGGATCATGCCATGTTTTCAATTTTTGTTGTAGAATAGAGCAAGAAATCTGTCCAAACTGTTTAACCTTGGTAGATCAGTAGTTAGGCAGAGAAACTAAGGTTCCCAACTGCTTAATCTAGGGCCTTGGAAGAAATAAGGGTAGTGGTAGACAGGAAGTCAAAGCAAAAAGCCAAAGGTAAAGAAAAGGCACATCAAGGGTCTGCAAGTCCAAATGCACCCTCCAAGAAGAAACAAAAAATGCTAGGCAAAATAGTTGGGTAGGTAGATGGGGTTGCAGAAGTGGTGTTCCTTCCAAGCTGAAATTTGCAAACCAGAAACAAGGAAAACATCACAATGGAGTATGTCTAACTTCCCTTTTTCCCTTTGTTTATCACTCATTACTAACCTCCCTTCACAAGATATGTTTGTGAGAAAGATTCAAGGTTTTATGGTGGTTCTCATAGGCCTTCAGAAGCCACATTTCTTGTGTAAAGTTCTTTTCATTTTGATCTACTCTTTAAACTAAGTTGTTTCCAAGAAAACTTAGTAATACCAATCTTCATTCACCATCTCCCTCCATATTAACCCCTAACTTGTATTATTTAACTCCCTATGTCACCCTCTCCCTACTATTATAAACACCATGGTGTATAAACCCCAAGCAATGTATAAATACCCCCTCCTTGGCATTATAACCATATGGTTCACTACCAGGGAATTCCAAGCCCAACCTCTTATCTCCATCAGAACTCATCTGCCTAGCCAACTCTCCATTTTTTCCCTTAAAAACCCTTGAAAAAACCCTTTTTTGCACCCTTATACCCACTCAAAGGTAGAAATATGGTGAAACCCACTTTCCCCGCCTTATCCTAAGGTCGGGAGCCATTTTTGTGCCTTTAAATGAAGTTTCATTGAAAACCCGCCTATCCTAAGTTTCTATCCTTTGCGCGTTTAAGTGAAAAATGTCATAAAAACCCTCTATTATGCCTTTTTCTAAAGTCATCGGCTATATATGTTTTAACGAAAAAATACATTGGAAAAGCGTTGAAATTTATCAAAATTCCTAAGGGTCCCGCCGGGCACAATTACCACCGAAAACATTATTATAATCCCCGCCCGATGTCGTATCACCCATGCAGCTTGCTGACCCGATAGCCGTCCGATCAAGCTAATCCAGATCGACGGTCGTCGTGGATTTCGGAGGGGCCCCGACGTCCGATAGATATCGTCCGATATCTATCAGACGCTGATGTCATGCGGATCCATGCATCGCTCCCAAAGTCCATCGGAGCCCCCTCTGACAGATTCCTTGCCGTATAGGAGGGGCCCTGATATGATGCCATCTATCTGCCTATGTCAGCATCCTTTTGTTGCTTATGTCAGTGCCACGACTGCGCGCCCTGTCCACCATTCGTCCACCTGGCTGCCACCTCACCCCCTCCATGGAGCAGTCAAAGGCTGCCACGTCACCTATGACATCATGCTGACGTCATTTATAAAAAGCGCACCAATAACCCAAAAAACTATATTTTGTCAAAATTCTCTTGTTTTTGCATTTTTTTGCAAAAAACGTCGCTGCTCCTCTGCATGCATTTTTACGACGAAATTCTACCAACTGACTCAAAAAGACCAGCAGATCATCAGCTCGCCTACCCACCAGCTATTCCGACCCGGGCTGTTCATTTAAACATGTATTTGTCCGTAAAAACCTCTCTGCAACCTGGTTTTTTTCTATAAATACTAAGAACACCTTAAAACACAGAAAAACGCTTGAATTCGCCAGAAATCTACTTACACCCAGCTCCCTCTTAAAAAATTGACGATCGAATTTTACTAGCTGAGCCATTTAGACTGTCATTTCAGTGAAAAACCCACATTCTCCGTTCGCGCAGTCGTGAATCGGAATCCATAACCTGCATTCAATTACTAAGAAAGGTCTACTAAACACTATAACTTGCCTTCTCAAGGAGCCAAAACAGTATTCCAATTGTTGTGGACTTACCCTGCTACCCTGCATTCTTCAAATTTTCCTTTTCTCAGGCAGTGCTTTTCTGGCCCAAGAAACAAAAGCTTATTTATAAAACAGTGTCCAAACAAACATGGAAACTCCAGTGCCACCAGTAGCCCTCAATGTTTCTCCCCTAAATGCCCCCCAGAGAGAGCTGGAGTGGCAGGATTTGGCATACCTAGACTACCAAATCTCAGAGGACTCTTCGTCAAAATGCAAGTTCCACATTCATCTATTAAATGAGCTCAAAGCCAGACATAAGGATGGGACAGACATTCTAGGCATTTGGGATTCCTTCCTCCTAATTTTCAAGCTCCCTCAGGTCAACCAGTTCCCTGACCTGATTCACCTATGTGCTGTCTGCTATGACCCCATGCAGAGGGCTGTGCTTGACCCTACAGGTGGAGTGGTGTTCTACATGACCCCTGAGGCCATCAGGGAAATGCTGCAGTTCAAGACCTAGAAGAAATTGGTCCCCTTGTCCCTATTAGACTTGATCAACCAAGGAGCCAAGGTATTAACAGATGCACAGATCCTGAAGCTAAATCAATTATTCATTACAAACTCTGACACGGTGCTGCACCCTCCCATTTTTGATGGCTACCTCAATCAACTGGGCGTAGACCTTGCATATATGATTAGTTCAGTTTTGGGGTACAAGACACTAGAATTTATTGAGGAAACTGTACTGGTAATGATGACAATGTTTTCCCCTGGCAAGACTCCTATCTGTTATGACTATGCTACATACATTTCAGATAAGATGCATGAGCAGTTTTTGAACTTGTCCAGAGAGAAGGTGTTCAGACACACCTCCTACATTTACCACCTCATCCTGTACTACCAACATGAGAAGTTCTCCTTTGAGATCAAGAGAACTGATGCAACAGGAAATCCAAGGTCAGTGGTGTATTGGACCTCATTGTTTCACCTCAGCACATACTCTCCATATACATACTCTGAGTTCATAGACCTCTTCATCCATCCAGCCATGTCTTTATTCTTAACCTCACCCCCTCCAAGACTGACTGATGAGATGCAGAGGATTCTGCAGCTATCCAAGGCATACAGCATAGGGGATTAGTACTTTTACCAACACTATACTGTAATCAGAATATATGGGTGTGAGTTGCGCCCATACAGATTGCCCAAGTTTGTGCCTATGAGACTGTTTGCCCTAGAATATTTCAAGCAATTTGGCAATGCCGATATGGTGCACTTTGCAGGCAGGGGAAAGAAGGTACAGCTAAAAGTAAGAAATCAATTGGGCCACCTTGTCTTAAACAAAAGGGAAGGCTGGAAAGAGGCTGACAGGAAACTAGAAGGCCTTGGCCGAAAACAAAGCTTCCTTTGGAAGCCTTATGACCCTAACATGTCCATATCCTTAAGAAGGCAGAAATACAAGCTCTCCAGCTATGAACATGTGAGCATGCCCTACATTGAAAGACATTCCAACCAACCAAAATGGAGGAGGAACACACTGGAAGAACCAATTACTCAGGAAGAATTAATTGAAAGGGCCAGAAGGCATTTATTGAAAATGGCTGAATTGGAATCTCCTTCACAGGTACTGACTCTACCAAAGCCTCAAACAGGAGCAGTGGCCTCATCATCTGCAACACCTCAAGAGGCAAAACAAACCACAGGCCAGGCTCAGAGCAAGGGCAAGGAGAAAGATATGGAAGGGCCACAAGCACAACAGGGTCATGTGGAGCCACCCCAATAGGAACAACAGCAAAAGGACCAACAGGTGCAGGGGGAGCAATCAGCAGAGGCCCCAATGGCCACCCAGTAGCACACAACACCGATGGCACCTCCAAGGTAGGATTCAAGGGTTGACTCCTCCGTCCTCCAAACCCCTCAAAGGGAGGACGTAAACAGAAAAAGAGAAAGGGAAACTCCCCTTACCTCATCACCAGAGAAGAGGCAAAGACTGAATCCCTTCTCTGATGAAGAAATGCCCAGCATGGAAGCCTCAGCCAGCTCCTTCCAACAGGAGCAAGACAGGGCAGCATTAGGAGAAGTGAGCTCCTCAGGACAAAGGAAGGGAGGAGAAACAAGCATTAAGCAACAGTTCAAAGATATCAAGAGAAGAAGTGAACCAATAAAGCTTCAACTCTACAATCACCTGCTGAACATGGCTCCTACAAACCAACAAAGGCTCATGTCTACATTTGATGCACATGAGGGGAAGATGATCACGAGCCACTTTACACCAACAGTGCAGCAACCACAATCAGCAGCAGACTACATCAAGACCAATTTGGAGGTCCTATCAAAAGACATCCACCCAATGGATCAAATAGAGCTCCATAAACAGATGGGTGAGATGGTCTATGCCACATTGGCTGACAAGACCCTGGTCAACTACAGGCTACAGAATAGCCTGAATAACACTGCTGCATAGCTTGAGTTGGAAAGGGATTCCTCTCAAGCTAAGGACAACAGGATCAAAGCTCTGGAAGAAATTATAATAGAGTTTGGGCATGATCCTAAAGATGTGAAGGCTGTGCAAGAAGTCCTCAAGCTAAGGGATGCTGATATGGCAGCATTAAAAAAGAGGTTAAAGATCCCAGCAACTCTTCACCCACAAACAGAAGAGGTTGCCCAGCAGAGGCAGGAAAAGGATGCAGCTTCTCTACTGATGACACTATACAAAGAGCTCATTCAAACTCAGGAAAAGCTGCAGGAGTCAGAGGCCACATTATAGGCAGCATTGCAGCAAAAGGAGGCAGGGAAAACCTCACAGCCACCTCCAGAAACAATAAATCTTGAGGAGACCCCTCAAGACACTGCCCCTCCCAGCCAACAAGTGCAGCAAGCAGCCCCAGACACTTCAGCACCAACAACAGAGAAGGCTGAAAGCCTAGACATGCAGAAGCTGAGGAAAGAAATTCAAGTCTTGGAGTCCCAAATGTCTGAGTTGAGCCAAGCCCAGGACAATCTGGCAAAAATAAATGAAAAATATGACAAGTCCAAGCATAATGTGGCTGAAAGAGAGAGGGAGGTAAAGGCCCTCAAGAAAAGGATTACTAAGCTAGAAAAAGAGCTCACACTGGACAAAGTTACATTTGAGCTTAAAAGGGTCATCTGGGGCAATATTGGCCAGTCTATAACAGATCAGTGGGAGTATATTGAGGTCATCCATGAGCAAATAACGCTCGTTGGAAGAGCGCGCAAAGAGATACAAAGGGAAAGGGCATCTCTAGGCAGTATGCCTGAGATTGCCACTAGAATGATAGACGTGCTAAACTATAGGACAAGCTCCCAGCTCATAAAAATGGGAATTGGAAACAGGACAGAGACCATCACACTAATCAAAAGGGTCCTGACATTAAGAAACCTGATTCAGACCCTAGAAAGAAGAACCCAGGACATGCAAGCAGATATCAACAAATTCCAGAATAGGTTTATGGCATTACAGAACAGGGGGCTTCCTAGCCCATTGGATCCATCAGGAAAGTTACTCTCACATGAGAAATATGCTAAGAGAGTAAACAATTTTGCAGCAACTCAAATTTCAGAGGCAGTTAGTGCATCAACAGAAGCATGGCCAGTAACACGGAAAATCCTCTTTAACAGAGTAGAAAATTTATTTTTCATTAGGAGTGAAATTACACATTTATTTGATGAGCCCCCTCATTTTTATAAATATACAGAGGCTGATGAGACCATGGGGTCAATTTTGAAACATCAGTTGCCTTCATCAGATGTATGGGAAGAGTTGATATGATTACTGTTAAACCAAAGTCAGTAATTGTGATTTTGCCTTTTGAAATTATTTTGAATCTCATACGCAGAAGGACAAAGACACATCAGCAGGTATGCAGAAAGAGGCTGAGCCAACTTAGCACAGGTATTCGGCCACCACAGCAGCATCAGCAGTCACAGGTGACAGGGCTGAGAAGACACAGGAAGTTACAGCTGCACAGACACTTCATTCAGCAGCCATATCAAAGCGCTCAACTGACTCCGTGAGCCCCAAAGGTCAATATTGTTCTGACAGGAGTTAAGAGCCTTTATAGTTCATTAAAGATTGCAATAACTTTTCATCTGCAATCTCTGAACGAGTTAGTGGAGATATTTTCCCTCTCAGATGACTCAATGCCTGAGATATTTTGTAATAGACTTCTATATATTCCCCCTCGCATTTGTTAGCAGGGGTTGGACATTGGATGTAAGAAATCTCTTGATATCTATTCTGTTCCTCTTCTATTGTAAATCTTCAGAGAATTAATACAAAGGATGATGGGATTTCCAAAGCTTTGTGTATCTTGATGTCTTGCTGGTGTATGGCTGAATGTTGCAGGATTCCTGCGTATTTCATGGATCAATAAGTTTTCTTGTTACTCTCTGTTATATGTTTGTTATCCTTCATATATCATTCACGTTTTCCATGTTTTAAATATCTAATAGCAAGGAAAAAGAATAGTTTCAGGATTTAATCATAGATTACCCTGAACTCAATCTAAGCTATTATAAATGTTTTCTTCATTTATGGTAATGAAAGTGTAATTCTTAATTGCTACCTTTCACACTGTATCAGCACAGTGATCTACTGTTTCAGGAATTCAGGTATTGCTCCTGAGTAATAGGTCCCTTTCTCACATCCCAGCTCAATGAAGAATTCTTAACTGCTCTTCACTGGTTGATTCACATTTCACCTTCACAATTTACAGATTGTTTTATGAAATATATAAAGGCCCTGTAATTCCAGCTGCACCAAACCAGGACCTCAAGGAAACAACAGCTACAGACCCCATTGCCCAATGGATTAATTTACCTGCAGAGAACATTACAAAATTATCAGAAAACATCCTCCCAACCAAACACAAAAAAAACAAACCTTTACTTCATAACTAGCCTAAAATCTCCATAGAACAGTGACAAACCTTACAGAGAGAGCCCTCTCTGATTACAGCTAGGCTAGAAGCTGTAATCCAAAGATTGGTTAGTAGTTACCCCGGCCGTATTCCCTTGGGAGTCAAAGGGAACAACCTGGGTGTTAACATAAATGGCGACTCCACTGGGGACTTCAGGATGTAGATCATACTGTATGTTTGCCAAAATTACACTTTAAATCTGAATATCAGTTAGGAAGCCTTTAAAGTTGTTTCTGTACCAACACTCACAGCCTCAAGGAAGAGCTGATTCAGATATCCTTTATACTCATCTGGAGACACATACACCCTTCCAAAATCCTGTCCAGTCCTTGCTATACAAAATTTTCCTAAAAAACTCAAAAAGACTAGCTCAGAAGCTGGCTCCCAAGAAGAACCTTCAGTACACTAGGGCTAATCCTGACCCCAACCCTCCTACTGTCTTTGAAAATCCTAATACAATCCCCAAACTAATTAAGAAGCAACAAAAACCAGATAATCTTGCTGACCTTAGTCCAGAGACCGTTCACCCTAACCCCATATCCACTCCAATCAAAGTACTTTTCCGTTCCACCCCCAATTCCCCTAGTTCTCCATCCACATCTCAAAGCCCTCCACCAACATCTTCTTCCCCCATACGCATTCCCTTGACTAACACTCTAAATCCCTCCATACTTGTTACCCCTGTGGTACCCACCGTTCCTTTTATCCCAGTTGTCCTTGTCAACCCCCAAAATCTTGTAAATATGGCTATGAGGTATGCACCTCTGCAACTACCTACCAATCCTGTGGCCTTGCCTCAGGATTACCAAGCCAAAATCTCATATTTCAACTCCACTGGCCCTTACACTGCTATTCAGCATGCCAAGAGAATGCAGGATCATTTTGAAAACTATGAAATAGATGATGAGACTGTGAGGATGAGGATCTTTGTCCAAAGCTTAATAGGTGATGTCCGAGCCTGGTTCAGATCACTTCCTGCAAATACCATCACAACCCCTGATGAGCTCTACCAATCCTTCACAAACAGATGGGAGAAAAAGAAGGATCCCCTACATATACTTGGTGAATATGACATGATTAAGAGAGGTCCCCAAGAAATAGTTCTGGAGTACTGTGCCAGGTTTAATAATGTATATAATGCAATACCCCAAAACCTAAGACCTCCCCCTGATTTGGCCTTATACAAATTCCCTGATGGATTTGACCCTGATATGGCTTACAAATTAAAAGAAAGAGCCCCCCAAACCCTTGAAGAAGCACAGAAGGTTGCTGTTACAGTTGAGGCAAACCTGATTGCTAAGAGGAACAGGGCTAGATTAGAAAAGAGAGTTGCCTTTAAAGAGGAACCCTCAGCCTTCGACCAGAAATTAGATTCAATAATTTCTGGTATGAAGAGGTTGGGTGATAGGGCGGAATCTATAGAGAGGAAGTCCTCATGGGAAGCACCACCAAACAACTCCAACAGGAATCCAAACTTCAGGAGGAATCAAAATCCTAATACGGGTAAGGCCAATAATGATCCAGAAATAAGACCTCCATTTCAAGAAAACTATGCTGAAACATCCACATCAGAGGAGCAAGTGGATGATACCCATATCCACCTAATGAGTCTTGATGATGAGCACCAAGTCTTCTTAAGCCAAGAAGATCATGAAGAAGAAGATAGTAAACAGTTCCAAACAAAGTCAGGTGAATCATTTGACTTCAAACAAGGCTATGACACAACTATCTATGAAGTCCATAAACAATACAAACTACGAAGCAGGACTGTAAACATAACACAGCCTGAGAAAACCAAGGATAGACTGTAGCCCAAGAGTGCCATAGTAACAAAACCAATGAATGCAACTGATTCACTCACAAAGGAAGTAACTATTGAAGAAGTTACTGAACAAACATAGAATCCACAAGCTGCATCTTTTGTACAACCAAATCCAAGCAAAAGGCCTCAAGAGGTGATTGAAAAACACAAGCCCCAAGATCAAGAAGAAACTTTACCAAATAAAGAAAAGGGGCTCACCCATAACACTAAGGTCCAAACTGAGAAACCCTTTGACTTGGAAGCGGAAATTGGTAAACTAAAAATAGCCATCCCTCTTGCAGAGCTAGCCAAGAATGACATCTACAAACAGCAGATTGAGAAATCCCTCCAACTCACTCAAAAAAAAGACAATGTCAATGTGTTGGATGACACCCCAGAATTGTTGTTTGGTCCAGAGGTTGATGGGAAAACAATAGGCACAGGGATACTACCATTTTATGTTAGCTTGCATATCCATGACAAGATATTACACAATGCAATGTTTGACTCAGGGGCCTCTCATAACCTAATGCCAAAATATATCATGGAAAGGCTGAATCTAGATATTACTAGGCCATACAAGGACCTCTTCTCATTTGATTCAAGCCAAGTTAAATTTCTAGGCCTAATAAAAGACTTATGTGTATCCCTGGTCCAATACCCAAACAAAAAAATCTTGATGGATGTTGTTGTTGCTGATATCCCACCCAAGTATGGGATGTTATTGTCAAGATCATGGGGGGCTAAACTTCAAGGGTCCCTTCAATTGGACGTGTCATATGCTATAATCACAGTCTTTGGTCAACCCAAGAGACTATATAGAGAGTCACTCATGAAATATATGGTCAGCACTGCAGAGAAGCCTCAAAACTTCCCCATATATGCTGTCCATTCGGACATAGACTCTTATATCCTTTTCAATGACAATACAGGTAACAAAAACAGTGAAGAAACCCAGATAACTAAAACAAATCAGCCTGCCAAACAAGGAAATCCTGACATAAAAACACTGGTTGAGTCAAAGGATGCAAGTATTCAAGAACATAAAACAAGTGATGATGAAACCAGGATACCTAAACAGGATCAAAGGTCAAATAAACAAACTGCTCCTCAAGAAACAAAGCTGATCCCACCAAATGAGAAGGTTGTCCTAGAAGTCAAACTAAATAAACAACCTAAACTCCAACTTACAAATCTAGACCACAGAGACATTATTCAAACCCCCCTAAAAAAGGAAATCCTATGGTTCCTAGAATTTGATGGATCAGTGAACAAATTAGGGGCAGGAGCTGGAGTTTGGATACATAATAAATAGAACAGCCATGCAGAAGGAAGAGCTTATAGACTAAACTTCAAATGAACTAATAACATGGCTGAGTATGAAGCTCTCCTACTAGGCCTCAAGTTAGTACAATCCCTACAAGCCATAAAAGTATCAATCTTAGGGGATTCAGACCTAGTTATCCAACAAGTGAAAGGCAATTTATTTACCAATGACAAAAGACTGAGGTCTTATAGGTTTGCTGCCACTGAGCTACTAGAGTCCTTCACAGAATTCCAGATTACCAAAATCCCTAGGGCTCAAAACCTCCATGCTCATAGTTTAGCCACGTTTGCAAGTACCTGCAAGCTTCCTTTTGAGCCCCATCACTGTTTCACAGCTGAGGTAAAACGCAGGCCATCTGTCCCGAACAATATAAAGGACTGGCAGGTGTTTGACAATGACACACAAATCAACAATTTTCTGACTTTACAAGAAGAGTTTTCAAGTCTAAACATAGACACTGAGACAGCAAGTCAATCACAAATACTCAAGACAGAAAATCAACCACAAATACATGGCAAACACAACAACCAAGCAATATCACCCAAAACAGCCAATCAAATGCTACATCCTACAATCTTCAACCAACACAACATACTAGAAATCCAACAGGTTAAATATGAGGAGATAGCTGAATATGAAGCTGAGGTGATACAATTAAAGGACAATTTTCTTCCCATAGGCTTAGCTCCTTTAGAAGACATTTTTTACTCCAACGACGTTCCCAATAAACCAAAATTGTAGCCCCTAAACACTGCTATAGAAGAGCATAACATTGGGACAATTGAACAACCCAAAATCATAAAACTATCTGCTGCATTACCTCCTGACCAAAAGCCCAAATACATTGACCTTTTTAAGGAGTTTCAAGATGTGTTTGCATGGAGTTATGAGGATCTAAAATCCTATGACACCTCTGTAATACAACACATTATCCCACTGAAGCCAAATCAGAAGCCCTTTAAACAAAAACTGAGAAGAATCAATCCTATGCTCCTCCCAGCAATGGAACAAGAGGTACAAAAAATGTTTAAAGCAGGCATTATAGCACCAATGAGATTCTCTGATTGGATCTCAAATTTAGTCCCTACAAGGAAGAAAAGTGGTGAAATTAGGCTCTGTGTTGATTTAAGAAACCTCAACCAAGTATCATTAAAAGACAACTACCCCTTGCCCATGATGGATCATATCCTGCAGAGAGTAGTTGGGGCCTCAAGGATTTCCTTGCTTGATGGGTTCTCAGGTTTTAACCAGATCCTGGTCCATCCTGATGATCAGGACAAAACAGCATTTACAACCCCATGG
>APFE030068518.1:0-20864 GCA_000404065.3 Pinus taeda
TCTTTCTTTGTCTGGAAATATGGTTGCAAATACAAAGAAGTAATGTATGTGGCTTGTGGGATACTACATTGCATAGATCATATATGTGTGCTCTACCTCCTATCTCTCCTAGCTATCTTTGCTCAACTATGGAACAAAATTCTCTCGAATGAATGGAATGCCTCTTCCTCCTAGTGGCCCGGTTATAACACATCCCGGTAGCCTACTAGTGGTTAAGTTTGACTACAACAACTCTTAACTAGAGTTACAAATAGACTCTTCTAGAGTCTTTTACATAAAAAACATATGGCTAGCCCCTTTTACATGAATAATGGGGGCTGACACGAAATCCTCCCGAACTATAGGTGTAAAAATAGGAAGGTGAACTTCTCAGTGGCATAACTTTTGCATACAAACTCTGATCGATGTGATTTTTGTGTCATTGGAAAGCTCTGTGTGTATAATATCATGAAAAATTTCCACATATAAGCAACAAATTTTTACCCCCAAAAAACATCATTTGATGCCTGAAAATGCTCCCGAAAGGTTTCAGACCTCATTTTGCCAAACTGGGTCCTGTCGATAAAAACGATCCTGTGAGCTGATTCCTCCACTTTTCTCCACTCCAAATGCATCAAGATGGATGACAAATAATATAATGATCCAACTCGGATCATTGTGAATCTTGGACTTCCCTCATGACTCTTTGATTTATACATGACCTTTCACATTCTATAGGTGACTCTTGGACTTCCACTTTACATTACATTTCTCATATTATTGAAAATTACATAATTACATCCACAAATGATGTGGCAAATGATGACTCATATGACACCTTGACAAGACATGACATTACATTGATGACATGGACTCAATGATGATGTGGAAATGTCAAGCCATTCTTGCTGTTGTTGTCCTTGTGTCTTCTTGAAAGATGGTACATGCTCTTGCTCTTCCCCCTCCATAAGTTTAGGTAGGGAGTCTTCACTATGATCTTGATCTTCAATCATTGTCATAATCTCGATTCCCTTCCTCTTCTTGTTCAATGATCAACTTGTCCTTGCAGCTTCATAAGTGTCTTGTAGTATATTTTCCTTCTCCTTCTCTTCAATCATCATCTTATCATGTGAAAATATAGTACATGAAATTGGAACTCACTCATGACAAGATGCCATCAGTCTGAAAAAATCCTAGTCTAACACGCATCATGAAAATCACTAGTGGATCTAAAATTGGGTACTAGACTGAGAGTAAGGCTAGGGAGTGGAGGATTGTTGCTTATGACTACGCAATGCATGATTCTAAAGGTCTAGGTAGGAAGACTGCATAGTTCAAGAGGCCAGGATTGAACAATGTGACTATGCAATGTGCAATCCTTGAAGGCAAGAATTGTGCATTTCTCAGTTCTAGGACACAAGGGGAATGCTTGAAGCTTGACACAAGGGGAATGCTTGAAGCTTGCCACTACAGTTCAAGGAGGGCAAACTAGGCTCAAGTTGGTCGAGCAAGAAATTTTCCATAATTTGGCTAAGTGTGGGATCAGTGAAGCAGATATGAAAACGAGGTTGGCTTGGACATGATCACACAATTTCAACAATTGAAAACACAACATAGAACACTTAGCGCTTAGAAACAACATAGTCCCCTTATCGTGACAATAAAATAACATACTCCTCCAAGTGTGACACTTTTGATACACTTTGTGATGATAGTGACGACACTTGTATGATAGTGCATGAAACTTTGGGAATGGGTCTATTACATGCCTATGTGATAAATAAGACCCATCAACATCAAATTTTCTTCTTGAAATAGACAAAAACACCTCTTTGTGATGTGCAATGCTCCCATGCCAAAAGATGACACTTGAGTTTTCTTCCAAAAATGACTAGAAAACTTAGAGAATATACATAGAATGACTCTTACTACAAGAAATGATAGTATGCAACATCAAAGTAGGCTTTGAAATTTGAATGTAGGCCAAACTTTTGTAAGGTGTTGTAGCAGCGACAACCAAATGATAAATTGTGCTAAATTTTAGTTTTGTGCTCGTGCCTTCAAATAAACCCTTCCAAAATGTAGAAGTGAATTTCACTTCTCAATATAAGATTACAGTTTTAGGCATACTATGCAATCTAAAGATTTCCTTCATGAATATTTATGTTATATTAATGGATTTTAAAGTAGACTTTACAGGTATAAAATATGTTTATTTACTAAGTTTGTCTACCACAACCATTATAGGGTCATGTTATCTCCTTGGTTTTGGAAAATCAATCATGAAATCCATGAATATTACCTCCCATTCCCATTCTGTAATGGGTAAAGGTTATAATAATCTAGTCAGATGTTGATGGGAAGATTTAACCTATTGACATCCTAAACATTTTGCTATATATTATATTGTTTCTGACTTCATATTAGGCCAATAGAAATCCTTTCTCAACATGGTTATTAACTTCTGATAACCAAGATGTTCATTTGTAGGATTTTTATGCAGTTCATCAACAATAAAAAAAATTATCTTTTGATCATCGGGTATATAGATTATGTCTCCATGCATCAACAAATCCTCTTCATTAATTGAAAAATCATTATCTTCCTCATCTTAAGAATCTGATTTTTGAATTTTCTCCTTGTTTTTAACATATTCTTTCTTAAATTTGCAATTGTCTTCACTTTTTAGTCGAATTTGTTTTCCAAATAGCAGAAATAACATAAATCCGATTTAGTTTTATGCTAAGAGCATCTACTATTTGATTTTGCTTTCCTTTAATGTGTATTATTACAAATCCATACTAAGGAATGCCAACCACTAAGCTTGACTAGCTTTTAAGTTTGGTTGATCAGACAAATATTTAAGACTGACATTATCAATCTTTAGCTGGAATCTCCTCCCTATAAGATAGTTCCTCCACATTTTCAAGGCATGGAAAATAGTCGCTAGTTCTAGATCATGGGTAGAATAATGCTTCTCATGGTCTTTAAGCTTTCGAGATTCATAGCTTAAAAGATGAACTTCTTACATTAATACTCCCCCCAAACCGTATTTACAAGCATTGGTACAAACTACAAAGTCTTTGTTGGGGTCAACTAGTTTTAAATTTGGAGCACTAGCCAATAGTTACTTCAGTTTCTCAAATTCATCCTAGCATTTCTGGTTCCAATCAAACTTTGTTCCCTTCATTTGTAAAGAAGTGATTGGATAAGATAATATGGAAAACCCCACTATGAATCTCCTATAATAATTTTTTATTCTTGTGAAAGACTTGATATCAGCCACATCCTTAGGCCCTAGCCATTCCATAATGGTCTTTATCTTCCTTAGGTCTCCAACAATTCCTTCTTCAAATTTAATATGCCGTAAATAATGAATTTGTTTTTCATAAAATGTACATTTTCTAAACTTAACATACAATTCATTTTCTCTAAGTGTTTGGAGGACCATTTGGAAATATGATCATGTTCCTCCTTATTCTTTGAATAGACTAAGATGTCATCAATAAATACAATGAAAAAATTATCTAGATAGGGCTTGAGTATAATGTTCATCAGACAAATAAAAGTGGTTGGTGCATTAGTGAGTCCAATAGGAAGTACGACGAACTCATAATGCCCATGCTATATCCTGGAAGTTATTTTATGTGTAGGTTTTAACCCTGTACAAAACTTACTTGCAAATAAATTCTTAAAAACAGAAAAAATATACAATGGCGAGAACATAAAAAATATACATAGATATATTCTCCTGTAACCCAAAACCAGGAAAATCATATTGACTTTTCATTTATTCCTTTCAAAGTTATAATACATTATATACATGTCAAAGAATTAATAAACCCCAATGCATTAACCCTAAAACCCAAAACCAGGAAAACCATATTGATTTTTCATTTTATTCCTTTAAATGTTGCAATACATTATATACATGCCAAATCATTTTAAACCACAATCCATTAAGCCTAGATTAGAAAATAATCGTAGTTTCTTTAACTGGATCCACAAAATACCATGGGAAAAACCATCATGCACAAAATTGTGGGTAAGTCCACCCACCATCCTTGGGTTCGTGTGTGCACCTAGTCGTGGAAGAATATAACACACACCCAATATTATGAATGTCTTCATATTTAATCCTAATCTGATGATATCCAGATCTTAAATCAATTTTTGAAAAGATAGTAGCCCCTTTGACCTAATCAAAAAAGTCATCAATCCTAGGTAATATAAAGTTTTTTTATCATCATTGTTTATGGAGTTGTTCATAGTCTATGCAAATTCTATGGGTTCCATATTTCTTTTTTACATATAAGACTGGTGCACCCCAAGGTGACACATTAGGTCTTATATATTTCTTGTCTAACAACTCTTGTAGATGTATCTTTAGTTCCATTAAATTTGAAATACTCATTTTGTATGGAGATTTAAATGTTGGGACTGCTCTAGGGATAAGATCTATAGTAAAATATATGTCCCTTCTTAGAGGTAGTCTTAGAATTTCCTCATGAAATACATCCTTATAATTTACTAGAATGGGATAATCTTCCATAAAAAGTTTATGGTTGTTGTTAGAATTATCTTAAATATGAATTGAAAATAATTTATATCCCTTTCAAGCACATCTCCTTCATTGTAAGGCAGATATTTGCCTTATTTAAATGACTCTTGGGACCCCTCTTAATGTACAAGTATGTCTTTCATCATTTACACATCTGAAAGATTTTTCTAAAGAGTTCAAGACTACCCTATGTTGTTCTAGCCAATCCATTCCAATAAGGACATCATATGATCCCAAAGGCATAATATTCAAATTTAATTTAGTGTGCAATCCATTTAAATCTATTGAACAATCTTTATTAATATTAGTAACTATTCTTTTGGCTCTTGTAGCTAATTTCACTAACCAAGGTTTAGTGTAATTTTTCCTTTTTGAGACCACATTTTTCAATTTTGGGAGAATATAATTTAAAATAGAGTCAGAATCAATTAACACAGTTACAATATTTCCAAAGACTTTACCTTGAATCTCCACCATGGTGGATTGATGGTCAGCATGTCTATCATTCAGTACTACACTAATCCTTTGAATATTATGACCAACATTATTTATTGTAAATGCCTCATGAATTTTATGCATTGTTACTTTCTTATTCAAAATATTTTTTGGATAATCCCTCCACAGATGATTTTGATTACAGCCCCAACACTTGACAGGTGGTCTTGTTAATCCAACAATATTTTGTTTCCCTGTTCTTGCTACTTTTCCACTTCTATAACTCATGTTATTATGTTGATTCACATTCATGTTGTAATTTCCCCCTTGAACACTTTTAAAAGTACTCGCAAATGTAGGTTTCTTAAATCCTTTCCTTTTAGTATTAAATTTTTCATTCTTCTTTTCCACCCAGCTCTTAGAATTATCACTTTTTCGTTTATTCTCATTGTAGTATAGTTTTGTTTTTCTTATCATTTCATCCATTGTTTTCAGATTATCAAACTCAATCCTCTCATTGTAGGAAAAAGGTAAATAATTGATAAACAATTGAATTTTTGTCTTTTCTTCTTTAAGATATGGCACATACCACAATAGGCTCATGAATTTGTTCGAAAATTCATCCATTGTTAATTGACCTAGTCTTAACTAATGGAACTCCCTAGATTTCTCATTGTAGCACCTCTATGTTAAATACTTCTTCTTGAATTCCCTCTTGAATAATTTCCAAGTCAATGTTTTGTCTCTAATTTTATTGTTTTGTTTATTTCCCTCCACAAAGCTACTTTGCCAGTCAACTGATATGTAGCCAATCTGCCCTTCATATTACTAGGGTAATTATAGACCTCAAAATATGTTGACATATTTAGAAGCCAAGCCTCTACCCCTTCTTCATATTTTTCACCAAAGTTCGTAGGTCTAATATTTTTAAATTCACCTTGTAATTGGGGTACAACCTTTATCTTCTTAGACAAAAAAGAATTACTGCTAGAATATTGTTCTTCCATTTCATCATTAAACTAAGGTGTTTGACTCTCATTAGGAGTTATAGATTTAGTTATGTCTAGAGACTCCTAAATATTTTCTCATGAGTTCTTTCAACTTCCCTACATTCCTTGTTTTCTTCTAACCTCTTGAGTATGTACCCATTTATATGTTCTTGTTCATCTCTTTCCCTAGAAAATTTATCCTGATTAGTTATTACATTGTCTAAATATGATTTTAGATTACTGATTACCTGCAAAATCTCATATTCATGGTTATTTTGATTTCCAATTTCTCCACCCCATCATTCCCAACTCATAATCACGTTCTCTACTGTTGATTTTAGGTATGTTCTATGTTAGAGCAATTTATTTCAATTTCTTTTCCACATTACAAATCACATCAGCATAAAGTAAACTGCAGATAGAACATAAATATAAATCGTAGAAGACAAGCCAAGAAAAGAGGACACAAGATGTGGTGCTAGCCAGGGACAAACCCCAATGTGGGGAAACCCTTGATCAATTCTTCTTTTATGTTCTTCAAAGTTCAGCAGAGAAAGTGAGAGAGATAATACATTTACAATAGAAGTCAATCACTTTGAGTTTTGATATTGGCATGAGATCAGTTGAAGACATACTGCTTCAACTGATTATCTAAGTTGACTCATTCACCTATCATAGTGTTGCATCTCGTCTATTTACTGCACATTACCATGTGACACCTTGTTGTACTATCACATGTGTTGAACCTTGATGACTAAGCTACTCTCATCTTCATGTTGCTCAATCATGCTGCATCTTCCATGGTCTTATTCATCATTAAGATGCCCATGCTCATGATCTCATTCATCATTATGTTGCCCATGTTCATATCATCATGCATCATTACGCTGCCCATGGTCATATCATCATGCTGCTTATTATGCTACCCATGCTCATATCATCATGCTACTTCTTATGCTGCCCATGATCTCATATCATCATGCTTCTTATTATGTTGCCTTCCTTCAGAGACAGATGCTTTGACTATTTCGGCAGTTCCTAGTAGTTCCAGCTTTTCCAATAGCTCTGGCTTTTCCGACAGTTTCAACAGTTCCAGCATTTCTAGATTTTCCAGCTTTTCCATATTTTTTGGATTTTCCGTTATTTCCAACTTTTTTGACGTTTCCGGCTTTTCCAACAGTTCCATCTTTTCTGGCAGTTTTGGCAATTCCAGCTTTTCTGGCCTTCTGTATTTTCTGGCTTTTCCGATATTTCTATCTTTTCTGGCATTTCTGGCTTTTCCGGTAGTTCTAGTATTTCTGACTTTTCCGGCAGTTCCAGCTTTTCCGACAGCTCTAGCTTTTCTGACAGTTTTTTATTTTCCAACTTTTCCGACAATTCCCTCTTTTCTGGCTTTTTTGGCAATTCTAGCTTTTCTGACTATTTCAGCTATTCTGGCTTTTCCGTTAGTCCAATTTTTTTTTTCAGATTTTCCAGTTTTTCCAACAATTCTAGCTTTTCCGACAATTCCAGCTTTTCTGGCATTTCCATCTTTTCCTTAAGATCTCTCCTCCTACTAAAACTCAAAGACAAGTAGAGAGAGGAAGAGATCCAAGTGTGTGTAGAAATGACTTGAAGTCCTCTTCTATTTATACTAAAATGTAGAGGTTAAATAGCCATGACTGTTGGGCTTCTGAACCTACATAAGTTGCTGGCCGACTTAACAATTTGTCCATAACATAAACAAATTCATAACTTCATAAATACTTATCGTAATTGGATGATCTTTAGATCAATCCTACACCTCTCAATGAGAGGGATCCACTAAAAATATCAACTACCATAAATAATATGACCCATAAGGATTTTGGCGCTAGTTTCCAATTTTAACACTCCCTCTCAACTAGGGAGAACTCCATTCGCTAATCCATATGTCCAACTGTACTATCTCTGCTATCAGCACCCTGCACTGCTCTGCTCAGCTCTATTGGCTCTGCTCAGCTCTGCTCAACTTTGTTGGCTCTACTCTGCTCAACTCTGCTGGCTCTGCTCTACTCTGTTGGCTCTGCTCTGCTCTACTCAACTCTACTGGCTCTGCTCAACTTTGTTGGCTCTGCTCTGCTCAACTTAGCTTTCCTGAACCATGAAGAAGAAGAATTGATCGAGAATGTGTCATACCATTCTCCACTGGCCCAAAGTCAGCCTCAAAGTGTGTACCACTCGTCCCAAACCAATCCTCAACCAACCTGAAGTCAATGCCATAGTAGGTACAACTCCTACCACTGGTCTCAAACCGGTAGTCTACTAACTCGAAGTTAGTCTCAAAGTATGTACTAGTGGTCCCAGACCAGTCCTCAACTAACCCGAAGTCAATGTCATAGTGGGTACAACTCCTATCACTGGTCCCATACCAGTATCATTAATCCCAAATTATTGAAGGTCATCCTAGCATAGGGAGTACAGTAGATACAACGATGCGTCCATCGGTACTACTATGGTCCCTATCCTCATTTCCCTTCTCATTGATTAGATGAGAGGTACTTCCCATGAGTCCCAGACTGCATGGGTAGGATGCCTCGACAGGAGAACTTAATCAATTCTATCCTCATAAGAGAACTAATCATCCTGCTACACAATCGTCATGGAGAACACATCATCCAGACCTCACAGGAAAAATAATCATCCTGCTACACAATCGTCATGCAGAACACATCATCCAGACCTCATAGGAGAATTAATCATCCTACTACACAATCGTCATGGAGAACACATCATCCAGACCTCACAGGAGAATTAATCATCCTACTACACAATCATCATGGATAACACTTCATCCAGACCTCATAGGAGAATTAATCATCCTTCTACACAGGAGAGCAAATCATCCTATCCCACAAGAGAGTGGATCATCTTGTCCCACAAGAGAGTGAATCATCTTGTTCACAGGAGAGCGAATCAACCTGTCCACAGGAGAGCGAATCATCCTGTCCCACAAGAGAGAAAATCATCTTGTGCCACAAGAGATTGAATCATCTTGTCCACGAGAGAGCAAATCATCCTATCCATAGGAGTCCGAATCATCTTGTCCCAGTGCACACCACCAGAGGAGGGCGAGTCACCCTGTGGTCGTATGTTGCTCTAGTAAGAACCACAAGGCCCTAGAGCTCCTAGAGCTCAATGTATAAAACATGCAGGACCCTTGTACATGGGTCTCTTGACGACTCCAAGTCGTTCGGGAAAATCACAAATTTGATCTTTCCCCCAGGGCTTAGACAAAGTGTAGCGACATGTACATCATCTCATAGCAATGGATCTTCCTTGCTCATGGACTTACCATATCCTAGATAAGGCAGTATTTGATGTCTATCTGCTGGAGAAATCGTCGAATATGGGGTTCCTCAATAATCAAATCCCACCTTTGGTTGTCACAGAGAATCACAGTGGTACAAACAGCTCACTTGAAGAGCTTCCCCAACCAGGCAGCTTCATATGAGATCATACTCGTAGATATGTTTCCAGTCTCAGTGGTGCTTATAACAACCGACTTCTGCTTCCTACTCATCCATGATATTGAAGAAGAATCCAAATAGAAACAACACTAAGAAGTGCTCTAGTGATCCTCCACACTGCCTGCCCAATCAACATTCGAATAATCACGCAGTTTCATTTTTCTGACAATGTATCTCAATCCATGAGAGATTGTGCCTTGAAGACATCTCAAAAGATTCTTGGCACCAATCCAGTGAGTTTCAACCAAATATGAGCTCACTATGCTAATTGCACAACATATGTCCAGATAGAAGTTCACCAAGAACATCAACGTGAATGAGTTTATGAGATTTAGAGGCATTTCCCAAATCTGATCCGACATCACTACCATATAACTTCTAAAAGTTAAGATCCTTGAGGTAGTCACAAGCTTGCAGTTCACCATTCCACATTTGGAATCCAACTCCCTCTTACTTCTGCAAATGAGAGGGTCTACACCTATTAGAAGTAGGTTGTCCTCATAAGATTTTGGTATGAGAGGTATATCATCCACAACCTTCGAATGGTTTGGATCCGTTTCACTCCTAGTGAATCTCAACTTTATCAGACAGCTATCGATCCTCTCATACTATGCCCGGGGTGTTTTGCTTCAAGCCATAGAGGAATTTCTTCCACCTGCATATGCGAGATTCTTAATTATCAATCTTAGACCCCTTGGGTTGTTCCAAACCTATGGACTTGCTACATGAGGGGAATGGTCCCCTTGTAATATTTTCCTTCGGTACATCTCAGACATGTACTTTCATGCTCCTTTTGAATTCAAGCATCCCTGTCACCATCTAACTCACAGACCTTCGATACTACATGACAATGGACATGGTCCTCAGTGGACTTCCTGCAATTTGATACAACCCTAAACTCGAAAACATCTTTGAAAATTCTATTTCCAAACACATACCTTTCCATTGATGAGTGCCACCCAGAAACCTTTGACTTCCATTTCTGAGATGGACACCAGGTTCTTCTTGCGATCAGGTACATAAAAGTGATTCGGGGTTCCTTTCTTTCTTTGAAGAGTTGACTATTTCCTTGATGACCTGCATTACCTTCGAACACTCCTTCGCATAATGGATGAAATTATTGCAACCAAGGCATCTGCCTTTCCTTCCACCCTTAGATTCGAACTTCCCAATGAAGTGATCTTTAGATGGGCCATCAAAAACTTCCGTTGCGCCATTCTAATAACATGTTCTGCTTCAACTTCACCCTTTGTGAACATAGAAGAGAGATGTGGAACCCATTGATCCTTTTGTCTTGTCCCTATTGCCTTTGGTGATTGCTCTTTCACTATTGCTTGGGCATTGTCTTCACCTCAGCTCTGATACCATGTTGATTTTAAGTATGTTCTATGCTAGAGCAATTTATTTCAATTTCTTTTCCATATTAGCAATCACATCAGCATAAAGTAAACTGCAAATAGAACATAAATATAAATTACAGAAGCCAAGCCAAGACAAGAGGACACAAAATGCGGTGCTATCCAGGGACAAACCCCAATGTGGGGAAACCCTTGATCAATTATTCTTTTATGTTCTTCAAAGTTCAGCAAAAAAAGTGGGAGAGATAGTACATTTATAATAGAAGTCAGTCACTTTGACTTTTGATATTGACATGAGATCAGTTGAAGACTTATTGCTTCAATTGATTCTCTAAGGTGACTCATTCACCTATCATAGTGTTGCATCTTGTCTATTTGCTGCACATTACTGTGTGACACCTTGTTGTACTGTCACATGTGTTGAACCTTGATAACTGATCTACTCTCATCTTCACACTGCTCATCATGCTGCATCCTCCATGGTCTTATTCATCATCAAGTTGCCCATGCTCATGATCTCATTCATCATTATGCTACCCTTGCTCATGTCATCATGCATCATTATGCTGCCCATGCTCATATCATCATGATGTTTATTATGTTGCCCATGATCTCATACATCATGTTGCGTTCCTTCGAAGACAAATGCTTCGGTTGTTTCGGCAGTTCCCAATAGTTCCAGCTTTTCCGGTAGTTCCGAATTTTTCGGCAGTTCTGACAATTCCAACATTTCTGGCTTTTCCGGCTTTTCTGGATTTTCCGGTATTTCCAGCTTTTCTAGAATTTCTGGTGTTTTCAGCTTTTCCAGCAGTTCCAGCTTTTACAGCAATTCCAGCTTTCTAGATTCTCTGACTTTTCTGGCTTTTCTAGTATTTCTGGTTTTTCTGGCATTTTTGGTTTTTCTGGTAGTTCCGCCTTTTCTGACAAGTCCAGCTTTTTTGAACTTTCTGATAGTTCCAGCTTTTCCCACTTTTCTGATAATTCCGATAGTTCTAGCAGTTCCAGCTTTTCCCGTTTTTCTGGCTTTTCCGGCTTTTCTGGCAGTTCTAGCTTTTCCCGCTTTTCCCACTTTTCCTTAGGATCTCTCCTCCTCTAAAACCAAAGACAAGTAGAGAGAGGAAGAGATCCAAGTGTGTGTAGAAATTACTTGAAGTCCTCTTCTATTTATATTAAAACATAGAGGTTGAATAGACATGACTGTTGGGCTTCTGAGCCTACATAAGTTGCTAGCCAACTTAACAATTTGTCCATAACATAAATAAATTCATAACTTCATAAATACTTATCGGAATTGGATGATCTTTAGATCAATCCTACACCTCTCAATGAGAGGGATCCAATAAAAATATCAGCTGCCATAAATAATATGACCTACATGGTGTTTGGCCCTAGTTGCCAATTTTAACATCTAACTCCTTCAAGTGATCCTACAAAATTTTGTCTATTATTATCTTCAACCATTCTTTGGTTTTCTTTTTAAAGTAACTTTGTTGTTTGTCTATATATTACATAGAAAAAAGTGTTTCAATCAGAACCCATAAAGGCCCAATTTTATAACCTATGGCTCTAATATCACATGTAAAATACCTTACTTTTTTTAATTGATTTAGGGATAATATTCATATATTATTCTCCCTATCTATATTTCAATAATTTGCTACAATTTTTTTTCATCATCCACTATTCTTTTATATTACACAATTGCAAATCAAGCCTCAACTTATAAACACAACGGTCTCCATTCTATTTCACTTATGTTTTTTATTTACTCTTACCCTTTTCCAATATACTCGTTAACTAATGTGGGTATTGATGACATATTAAGTTACTCTTAATACTAGACTCATTATAGAGTATTTTAATCCACCTTAATCTATGTCTTTATTATCTATGTCTATTTATTTAATTAGGCTTAGATTCTTCTTACCTCCTTTATTAGAATTATTATAAAAACCATCCACATATATATATATATATATATATATATTCCCACATTGGTTTAGTGAGCAGCATATGTTTATTGCAACAATTATCGTCATAACATGAAGCTATGGGTTTTACCCCTTTCTCCTTCACATTTTATACTAAAGTTTTAGATTTAAAATATGTCACTATTTTTTTCCTAAACTTTTGGGTCTTTTGCATAATAAATGTATCCATACACGTGGCCTATATACTTTGAAATGTTTAGTTCAAGCTCAACCACTTGACGAACTTTCCATATGCTTTACCCATGGCCTATAAATGCATATCTATCATACCTTGTATATAATTCTTTGCATATTACATTTTAAACTATTGGTTTAATTTTGTATGGTCGTGTATGTTTTTAAACATGCTCTACATTTGAAGTGGCAATCAAAGGGACTCATGATGTGGTCCCTTTTGTATTCATGGCTCAATTTCATTAATCCACAACAAGGTTTCCACCTGTCGTCATGTTTTTATTGATCAACGGTATACATTATTAGGGTTTTGTTATTATTGTAATGACTTTATTTTTGACAAATTCATTTGCCATTGTTTCATTTTGGGTTTGCAGACAGATCTCTGCTCTACTCTGCTCTGCTACTCGACTTAACTCCACCATTCTGACTGGGAATACGAGATAGCAGTAACCCTATCCTCTCTTCAGACCTTGTCTAGTCTCTTGGAGTGGAAATGTGTTACAATTTCCACTAGTTGATTTAGCATATTGCGGGTATAAGTTCAATTTATAGTGTTACATTTATCTATCTTTACATTACTAATGATTTTATGTTTATTTTCTTTTAACTAGTCTTTAACCTTGTTCTTGCAAGTTTGTAGGGTGTACTTTTTTCCTAGGGTTGCAAAAACTTCTCCAAGGTTCTATCACTTATAACCGTAGATATCTGATATGCGGCTCTCATGCTTGATTATACCAGTTACAAAGGGTATTTCTCCTCATCTTCTTTTATGTATTTATACAAATTTCTTCCATTTCTATGTACAAGGTTCTCTATAATTATTTAGACAAGGGTTTTTAAACTTTTCCCTTAATTTTTTTTGTGCATAGCTTCACTTGTGAAGTCTTAGCACAAATTTTGGTCTTAATGGGTTCGGGCCTCTCAATTTTTTAATGGGTTTAGCCTCCCTCCTATACAAGTCGACAAACTCGCACCTCTGGTCACTTTCTATAAGAATTGGTTCTCTCGTTCGCGCTCTGAGACATGGAAGTTGCATTGGACTATTTTACGTGAGGGGAAACATATTGTCATCAACAATTTCTTCCCTATTTCATTTTGTTAAAAGAATAAGGCTGAAAGTCTTCTGTCAAAATACTATTTCGTTTGTAACATTTTACGAGCCTTTTTTACCTTATAAATTAACAGCTCTTCTCATAATTTGTGTTGTAAACCAAATTTTGGTTATTAATTCCAAATAAATAGAATTGAAAGTTTCTTATTATGTTTGGATGTTCTCATTAATTTTCTTCATGCTCATATAATATAGAATATTGATACCTTTATTGATTCTTTCCTTTTTAACAAAAGCCATAAAATTTGGATATCTTCTTTGTTCATGTACTCTCTATTTGTGCAATAAGTATTTTCTTAAGTTCATTAGTTGAATTTTATGCTATTATTCTCTAAAAATTCCATCCTATCCTTTAAAGTTTATATTTTTGCCTGAAGCTACAACCCAGCTTCTCCTTATTCACTGTTATGTTAAACTATCATTAGCCATATTTTTTATTTTTCACTTATGTTGTGGTTATACTCTAGTGTAACCAAGCTTGCTCATGAATGAGCTCCACTCTCCTCAGCCTCCTAAGATAGCATCCTGTCTTACTGGGAGAGTTATTGATCAATAAATTTTCATAATTTAATAATCTAATCCTTAGATTAGATGCCTAGGTCTTACACCATCAAGGGTAATTAAATTCAATCATTAACTTACAACCCATAGTTTTTGTTCAACCAATTGTAGCTTCATAATATTTTTCCAGATTTTTGTTAACAAATTATAAATAAAAAAATTACATAAGATAACTACTAGTGACATAATAGTAATAGACCAGTCTCAATTAAGTCTTGAAGTCAAAACATCAAAACACAGTTAACATATACAATATTCACATGTAATCTCTAAGGCGGGGGATATCACATGTTCCCTGTGTGTCTTTCTTAGATCCTTTTTAATTGTCTCCATTAGGTTGATGTATTCAAACAAATCATTGTTGTTGCCCACATTGTCAACATCAGGTGTCAACAACTATATAAACAAGAAAACAAGTTAATTCAATTAGAAAAACAATAATGAAAATCCCATTAAATGGATATGGATATTATTAGTTGTTTACTTGTTATGAGGTTAGTGCATTCCCACAATTACCCTGCCACATTATCATAAGCATGACATATTAAAATGTTACCTTGTAATATAAGAAGCATCTGACATCCCTTTTTTCATCCCTCTTATAAATATTCCTATGAATTGTAATTCATGTAAAAGATGTGAAAATGTAAACATTGATTGACTAAGAGAAGTGAACACGGATTTAGAGGTCTGAGGAGGATAAGTTGTTTTTAAACCCAAGCCACTAAATTTATTTCAACACCTATCTCCCAACAAATTTATGGCATTGTTGGTGCAAGCATTGAATTTAGATATGGGCTTTTGGGTTGAAGGACAATCCCATGTAGTCCTGGTTCTCATGGAACATGTGGGTATGGTCAACACATAAGGAAGGGATGTCAGGCAAAGTCTCGACCAGAGATGTGAGAGACAATATGCAAGAGTATATGAAATATTGTGCAAGAGTGTCAGTATTCTCAATGGAGAAACAAGAATGTGAAGAAGATTGCACAAGGAAAGAACAATGAACATTGAAGAGCAAGAGAATGCAGAGCATGAAATTGGTAGTTGATGTGAATTTGCAATGGAGAAATAACTTTTTCTATCATGTTTTTTGTTTTTGGGATTGTATTCCTAGTGTTTTACTAAGGCCAATGTGCATGCCTAAGAATTGGTTGGCCAGTGAGAGTTTAGTGGAGTTGAATCATTCAGTTTTGGCCTTAGAAAACGTAAACCACTAAGTGCTCATCTTGGCACTAATAAACCATTTATGTGATCATTTCGTAAGTCGATAAACCACTAAGGTCTTGGATAAAAGGAACCAACAAACCACTAAGTACTCACCTTAGGGCCGATAAACCACTTATGTGTGTGTTTTGTAAGTTGATAAACCACTAAGGTGTTAGTTGAAAGGAACCAATAAACCATTAAGTGTTTGCCTTAGGGCCAATAAACCACTAATGTGCTCGTTCTGTAATTCAATAAGCCACTTGATAGGCTGAGACACCCAGTTGATAGCTAAAAGGAATCGATAAACCACTAAGTGCTAGCCCTGTGATCGATAAACCACTAAGTGCTGGCCTTGGTATCGATAAACCATTAAGTGCTCACCCTAGGATCGATAAACCACTAAGTGCTAGCCCTGGGATCAATAAACCACTATGTACTCGCCCTGGGATCGATAAACCACATATGTGCTAGTTTAGTAAGTTGATAAACCACCTAGATAATGGGCTCTTGGCTTCTGCAATTCTAGCTCAGAGAAACAGTTGATAAACCATCTATGTAGTGTACTCATCCTCCTGGAACTAAATTGCATCTCATTAAGCCTTGAGTGAACCTCTATGATTGGTTTTTGTTGGGGTAGAGGTAACTTTGGTGCTTACTCCTAGAGGTAGTTGATAAACCACCAAAAAAGTGGACTCCTCTTCTTGATTATTTGGTTGACTAGTATTGGTGTGAATACCCTTGAGTACTTGACTCCTTAGTCTGTAAATTTGGCACAAGAGTGGTTAACTACAAGAAATATTGTAGAGTAGTGGGCCTATGGTTGGATGGAGAGTTGAAGTCCCTCCCTCAACTACCAATCATTCAAAGTGATACAAATAAGTGTTTTTACTTATACATATGTTTCATTGTGAATAGTGGATGATGTTGTTATATTTTTAACACTACATGGATGTCAACATTGATTGCAAAGGAATGTATGTTTCCTAGTTGTCTATAATGAGATGGTTATGTGAATGAATCTCATGTATGTCAAAGGTTAGAAGCCTCTCTACGGATGTTTTGGTACTATTCTGAGTATGTACCTATTTATATGATTATATATGAATGTTTAATATGAACAATCCAATTGCTACAATGTATGGAATTTATAGTTTAGCATGATATGGATCTTATGAACTTATGTATTGAACATTGTTAAAAGTTTGTGATTGATGTTGTGCATGGTATGTACTATCAATAGACTTGATATAGTCTAATTGGGACCCATTATGGGTTGTTATGGTTATGCTATGTTGAAGTTACTAGGCACTACTAGCGATAGTTTAGCTGAGTGTTGATGCTTGAAAGTAGGCGTGTTATTGAAACTATTAATTGTATTTCTAGCTTGAGTCAAAACTTGAAATGTCGGAGTTGGAATGAAGGTTTCATTCCTGTAGAAATCAATGTACTAAGAAATAGTGTGTGTCAATGGGACTCTGGACTATGTCCTTGGAAATTCATTATAATTTCTAAGCCTGTGTATTGTGTTGGAAAATATGATAGCCATGGTTGGTATTTTCAACTTGGAAAGGAATTGGAAATTTGAATTTTAAATTTGCCTCCAAAATATGTCAACCTCATGGTGTTTAGGTCGGTTGGACCCCAAAGAGGCACCCATTCAACCCCCTGCTCAGGTCTATAAATAAGAAACAGTTTCTCCTCATTTGGACAGATAAAATTGATCTTGTGCATCTCTGATCCAACGAAATTTCAGGAGGGACGAAATTTTAGGAGGAGGCCAAAATTTCAAGGAGGGTCAAAATTTCAGGAGCTTGGTTTTTGTCGTGACATTTGATCATGATTTTGGTTACTTGTTTGGCTATTATTTTTCTATTGTTATTTATGATGTATTGATGAAACTAGAAGCTCTCTTGCTCTCTTGTAAGGAAAGAATTTTTCTGTATTTTCCCCTTGTGGGTTTTACCCTAACAGTGAGCCTAATTTCTATGTCTTGTGTCTCATGGTTTTGTAATGTTTCTACTATGTTTTTTCCACATCTCTTTTATGCTTATGACTAATTTTATTTTATCTATTTAAGAATTAGTTGCATAATGCTAATGATGATTTGGAGCTATGAAAACAAGTAAATTGTTCTAAGAAATGCCTAGTTATAGAAATCAACATGGAATCAGAGACAAGGGGCATTGAAGAATTGTCATCAAAGAGCAGCTAATTTTCTTGAAGAGGGATGAATTCTAAACTAGTAGGTTGAACCTCTGTGGATCTAGGAAACCTAGTCCTAAAAAAAGACTAAATATAAGTATAACTTGTGATCAAAGGTCTGAATCAATCACTTTGGTATGCAAATGTTCTCTTCAACTCATGATCATAGTTCTATGATAAATTTTGTGGGTGAAAGATCATAACTCTATGGTAATGTGATGTCCATCTGAAGTTTCAATATTGTGGTTTAAAATTGATCTAAGCTCTCTTGTTATGAGCCCAGTCTAAGGCTTGATTTTCTTTGGATTCCCTAAGGTCATGAACCTATGTGCTATGTCCCCTATGGTAGGTCGAATATTGCATTTAAAGGAGTCCCAATTGCAATAAGTGAAATCTTGTTGTAATTCTTGTGAACAAGATTACAGATTTAGACCTTAAATCATTCTCCTCCTCCAAACCAATTTGAGATATGTGGTATTTGAAATCTCTGGGTGATCTAAAGTTACTTTAGAGTCCAAATTTTGTGTAATATTTTGGGCATGATTCTCTGAAGTAATATACTAAAGAAAGGAATGAATTTTTTCCTTTGTTTACACATATTGTGGATACTTTAGAAGTAGATTAAGTTTAGATCCTTTCTATGATTACAATTTGAGACCTCCTATAGTATATGATTTGAATTTTGATTACCCCTCTATGGCATCTTTATGGATTTCGAGTTATGCAATCTAGAAGGCATCTAAATTCTTTGTGGCAGAACTAATAGTTCGAGTTTAACTATAGCAAATATTTTGCATACATCCACGTTAATGATTATTTATATCAAGCTAGTAACCTTGTTTATTCTAGGCCGATACAATTTGCAAAGTGCCTTCCTAAAGTATGATTAGGCTGAAATAATCTATGAGGTATGCACAAAGCCTGAGGTAGAAATATGCATCTTCATACTTTAAGTCGTTGAATCATAAGAAGCCTCAGATATTCCTGGTTACCCTTTTGAATCGGTGGAATCATGAAAGCATCTTTGAGGTTTTGGTCTTTGTATGATAGTGAGCTTCTCTTTAGTTATCATCGTGTGAGGAAGGAATACAAGTTCTAATACATGTATCATATCTTTTGTTGCATCATATCATGTTATCTGAGATTTCTACTCATCTAAGTTGTAGATCTGAGTCACCTATAAAAGTTTACAATCCTTGGACACTTATTAGAATGCAATGTGAATCTGATAAGTCTTACGTACAAGAGTGATCAATGCAATTCCTTCCCAGTAGTGAATTTAAGGAGAATAGATCCAAGGTTGTTCTCTGAAATTTGAATTCATCATCTAATGCCAAGGTCCTATTCATAGGAAAAGGGTCATTGCAAGGGAGTCAACCAAAGGTTGGAAGGTGACTCTTATATATAGAATTCGATGGAAGGTATGTCACTTCACCTATGAAAAATAGAGACCTGTGTTATAACATTTACATTTTATATATGAAATCTAGCACCTCCAGAAGGTCGATCATGATCTATCTCCACCATGTCTTTATATTCCATATGGACATGCTTAGTTGTGTCCAATGCAATAGAAGTGTCAAAAGAAGTCATGCTACCAATTTCAAAAGTATTTATGCCATTATGGTTGGTAATGTTGATTTCCTAAAACTTGGGACTCTAGTAGTTGATCTCCAAGAATTTGAATTTGAGGAAAGTCTATACAGTGATCCAAGAGAAATCCAAGATTAAACTTTGTCCTTTACATAAAAGAAGAATGATATCATACTACAAATGGGCTGACATAGTTGAGTTGGAAGTAAGAATCCAACAGGTTCCATGTCCCTTTGAAAGTTTCCAAGAAGGTGATCAAGGTTGTTGTAATATATTTTCACAAATGGTCTTCAATTTTTCAATCAATTTAAGGTTGATTAAGTTGCAACTCAGTGAATAAAAGGACTAGCATCATATTTGAAATTTATTAAAAATCCTAGTGTCACGCGGAATGAGTTATACTTGCGGACAAATCTAACCTTCCTAGGAGTCTAAGACTCTCTAATGACAAACAAACCAAATAAGAGCTATCCTTCTCTAGATACACATCATTTTACAAGAAATCAAATGTTCTCGATCTTACCTTAGGTCCAATGCTTGTTGTAGTAGTCCAGTCTTGTTGATCCGGATGAGCTCCTCCTTCACCTTCAGACCTGCATTCACTAACAAGGCAAACAATTACATAACATCTGAATATTCATTATAAAACAAAATATATCTATCATACTGACCAAGGAATGTACGAAATAATTCATTAACAAATAATTGAGAAGAATGGACTTATTTGTATTAAATAATCAAAGGAACCATTACAACCTGAGCCTTGGTGTTGTGCAAGCTCCTCCCAGGGTCCAGCAAGAGATTTCCTCTACTTTGACAAGCTCACCACTCCCACTATGGCAACAAGGAAGGATAGTGATCTCTCCTCACAAGTCAACAAATGGAAGTCCTAATTCCAGCAGCATTTACCCTTTAGAATGTTCAGCTTTTAACCTCCCCTCCTTTGGCCCAATGCCTGTTTTTATAGTATTCTAGAAGAGGTTATTCAGTTCCAACATCAATGGGATACTCCCTCTTTTGGATGGGGTAGCTCCTCTCTTGATGGGATAAGCTCCTCTATCATAGGGTGCATGAACCATCTGGAGCGCTCAATACACGTCAAAAACTCTTCTAGAAGGCTCTAGAAGTGACCACAAGTAACTTTTTAAAGATGAAACTTGCACCTTTTGACCTTTACAAGGGTACGCACCCTAGCTTTAGCTTACAGAGC
>APFE030068519.1:0-11678 GCA_000404065.3 Pinus taeda
ATTTAGTATATTCATGGACATTAAGATTATTTTCATTAATCTCATTAACTAGACCATTACATGAGCAAATTAACAAATTATGACCAACGGATTGAATATGTGAACGACATTTAATACGCGAACAAAACATCTTATCAACACATAATAATAACACATATTGACACCAGATATATGTGGAAACCCATGGGATAAAGCCATGATTTTATTATTGTTGTGATGAAAAGGCAAACTGCTACTCCTTATTACATCTGATTATCTATATGTTCCAACCTACAATAGGTTTCTACCTCAATTTTCCACAAGCTGCAACATGCAAGGAAGCTCCAACTCCTATATGTTTTCTATAGGCTACAACCCACAAGAGGCTCCTACCTCAACAGGCTCCAACTTGATGTTTATCAAGCCACTACTTGAAAGGACACTGCCATATCTTGATGCAAACATGAAATAAGAATGTGTTGGTTTACCTAGTCATAATTTCTACATGTCTCCATCTTCATTTCTGCACCTTCTTCCCTTCAAATTTGTTTCACATCAACCTCATAAGTTTGAGGTAAATAATGTATAATATCTCAATCATCTCCCTCACATTCTCCAATTCCCTAACCTCTCCAATGCCTTCCAAAATAACATATTTTATAAAGATAGTTTTTTTGGTTGTTTGTATCCCACATAGGGATATGAAGTGAATAGGCTAGACTCTTTGCCTTCCACCCATTTGTTTCCAAACTCTTCATATCTTGAATATTAGAACACAAAATAAATAATCCATCCAATATTAATTTCATCCACATGTAATCATTAAATTCATCAACCTAATTCCTACATCAAATACCAATATTTATCATTAATGCATCACAAAAATCTTTTCCTTTGATTTGGAGTCTTTCCTTTGCATCACAACAATTTAGAGCAATCAACAATTTCACATCACAACAAATTCTTCAATATTGCAATGTTTTCAACATTATCCAAGCATATCACAACTCCTTTGTGTTTCTCCCTTGCTTACTGCTCTTGTGCTGCTCCTTTGCTTGCTTCTCCTTGTGCAAGTTGATCCTTTGTATGTTGCTCCTTGTGTTGGCTACTCCTTTGCTTGCTACTTTAAATCTATAACAACATGTGTCTTCCTCTGCTTCTTTTCCTTGATCACAATGCTTGTTGTTGCTACTTCATTTCTCCTTGCTGCTACTTCTTTTCTTCTATTGCGCTTTTTCCATCAATGAAAACAATGCCAACATGTACTTTATTTTATCAACCTTATTTCTTATTTAATTACATAATTATAACTTAGTAATGAAAACATAATAGTTTAACTTCTACAAAAATTTAATAGCCTATTTTAATGATACAACATACTTTGTAATTTAAATATATAACTCAAAAATTAATTTTAATAATAATTATTTTGTATATTAATAATATTAACTTGATAATATAATATAATATTTATAATAATATAATCGTAGTCAACCATAATCAACATAGTCAACTATGTTCAACCTTAATCAACATAGTCCATCATATACATCTGTTGCTACGTGTTGACAATCATCATCCAACTAGTTGAATGATTGCCAAACTACCTTTGCAATGGTCAACCATGTTCAAACTAGCTCTTCAATTTTCATACGAGCTCAACAATGTTCAACTATGGTCAACCATATTTATCAATAATTAAATATTGATAGCCATGGTCAACCATCTTCCTCTATAATAAAACATTGATGATTGTGGTTGTTCATGTTCACCTATAGTCATCCATTGTTGACCAAAGCTAATTGTGGTTATTCAATATCAACCATGGTCATGATCATACAAGCATTGATAATCAAGGTCAAACTTTTCACCCACAATTGTCCACATTTGACCATAAAGAACAATTTCCAAAAAAGCTCAACCATGTTAACAAAATATCACAAAGTGAAAAACAAAAACCAATAGTATAATGTGATGAGCATATATCAACATCTCAATCTAACGAACAAAATTTAATGTCGTAATGTGATAAAAAAATTAATGTCACAATGTGATGATCAAAATTTGACTTGCAATGTGATAAACAAATATTAATGATGAAATATGAAAGAAAACAATTGACATTACAATGTAAAACAAAAAAAAATCAACATAGCAATGCAGCAAACAAAATTGAATGTCACAAATGTGACAAAGAAAAAATTTATGTCAGTGTGTGAGAAACAAAAATGGATGTCGCATGTGATGAAAAAAATTGTCATCACAATGTGGAAAATATATATTGTGACAAACCTTCTTGTTATCCCTCTTGTAAATCTTTCTATGAATTGTAATTCATGTAAATAATGTGGATATGTGAACATCGACTGGCTAGGGGAAGTGAACACAGATTCTAAGTTTTGAGGAGGTGGAGTTGAATGTAAACCCAAACCATTGTAGTTATTTCACCACCTATCTCCCTTATGAACAAAGTTGCATACTTAACAATAAATGTACTGGATTCTCGTTTTGTGATAGGTCACATCAAATCATGATTTTCATGCCGATTTTGAAAAGTGTTGATGCAACATAAACCTTTTTTTGTAGAGAATCATATTTTTGACACTTAAATTTACTTATGTATTAAGTATGGACCTTTTTTTAAATGTTACTGATATTAATGCCAATTTTGAAAAGTGGTGTTACAACATCAAGTCTTTTTTGGATGGTATATTTCTAACACTTTAATTTACTTATGTATTAAGTATGGACATATTCTTTTAAATGTTGGTGATTTTCATGTTGATTTTTAAAAGTGATGATGTAGCATCAACCTTTCTTTAGGGGGGTCATATTTTTGAAACTTTAAATTTTCTTAGGTCTTAAGTATGCACCCTTTTTTTAATGTTGATTATTTATTCATTTTTGAAGTTGTCTTCTTATTCTTCTTATGAGATGCTTGTTTTTTAAGCATTATTCGAGTATCTATTATTTGTTTTACTTTGCAGTGTTTTTTGTAATGAAATTTTCAATTTTTTTGCAAGTTAGTTTAAAATAATAATAAAATTATATTTTTGAAGTTAGTAATTTTATTATTTATGTACCTTTGATTAATACTTCAATAAACATAAAAAAATTGTCACTAAAATAGTAATAATTTTAAACACTTACAAAAGATACACATTTTCCATATATATAATTTAAAAATCACACATTTTGGGGCATTTTCACTAAAAGTAACATGTTAACTAAAATATTTTTATAGGAAAAAAATAGTAAAAAAAAAATATTTTAAGTTTATGTACCAAAGTATCATATTCCAAGTTTTGTTTTCAGAAAGAAAAAATAAATAACATAAATAATAAAAATAAAAAATTATTCCAAAATATATTTTTAAGTAAAAATAACAAAATATAAAGAAACCCTAAAACATAAAAGAAAAAAAGGACAAAAGATCATTTAAAATATAAAATAAAAAGCATTTAAAAAAATGAAAACAAAAAAGAACAAAAGGAAAACTTAGCAAAGGGGAAAAAATTAAAAACTAAATGATTAAGTTTTTTTGTTTTGTTGATTTTTTTGTCATCTTTAGTGTTTTTACATAAAAAAAAAATTGTTGTTTTTTTAGTTTTTTAACGTTTTTCTTCTATGTTGAATTTAATTTCTTAAGTTTTCTTTTTATATGTTTATTTATCTTTTTTACTTCTTTTTTTTATAGAGGTTGCATCTATTCTCCCATTATGTGTCAATTTGATGATTGAATTTTAAGTTTTTATTGCAATGGATCAAGTTCACCCCCATTGCATGTCAATTTCATGGTTGATTTTTAAGTTTTTATTGCAATGTATCAAATTGTCTTAGGCTAAGATTTTAAAAGAGCTATACTTTTAGCATTAAAAAAAATACTTTTGGTATAATGACTCTTTGATTTATGTATTCATTTTTAAAGTTTATTTTTAGTCGTGATATTTGGTCTATAATGTCATGATTGAAATATGTTGAAATTTGAAAGATTGTTATACTCATGATATTTGGTTTTAATTCCATGGTTAAAAAATGTTAAAATTTTAAAGTTTTTCAAGGTCGTGATATTTTATCTTTAAAGCAATAATTGAAAAAATGTCAAAATTTTAAGGTTTTCAGAGTCATGATATTTAAGTTTAACATGCTAGTTGAAAAGTACTGTAACTTTTAGGATTTTTAGAGTCAAGATATTGTATCTTTAATGATATAATTGAAAACTGTTAGAATTTTAAAGCTTTTCAGAGTCATGATATTTTATTTTTAATGTTATTGCTAAAAATGTAGGAATTTTAACCAAAAAAAATTATGCAACATCCACACTTCTCAATTTCAGGGTGTTTTCCATTCTTTTTGCAAAAAAAAATAAGTTAATAATTCCAATATTAACAATAACCCCACTCCCCCTCCCCCCCCCTAAAAAAAAAGATGCAGTATCAACACTTTTTGCTTCCAAGATGATTTTTCAATTTTATTACACAAAAATATTGGTTTCTAATGTTCTCACTAAAAAATGGAATTATAACAAAACAAAAAAATCATTAATGCAATATCAACACTTTATTTTCGTAGCATTTGTTTTACATTTTTTATGCAAAAAAGGGGTTTTTTGGGCTAGAATTCCTATTTTGAGGTTACAATTCTAGTTAAGTTAATAACTTTGTTAGTGGAAAGTGTGTCATGGTCAAGACATGTGAAAAAAGTATGTGAAGAAAACCCCAACAAGAGACAGGGTGTGGAGAGGTAGAGATGCAAGAGAGTGAATAGAGTTTGTAGCGATATCAAGCAAGAGATAACTCATAGAAGAATGAACATAAACACATAAGGAAATATAATGCAAATTGTGGAATTGGAAGTAAAATGGATTTGTTAGGGAGAAATAACTTTTCTCTAACCGCGCTTTATGTTTGGGATATCATTCCCTATGTTTTTCTAAGGGAATTGTGTATGGATGTGAATTGATTGGTAAGGGAGAGTTCAATGTAGTTGAAACACTTAGTGCTAGCCCATGGGGTTAATAAACCATTAGGATGCTAACTAAGGCTAATAAACTACATAACAGACTAAGACACCCATGTACTAGCTAAAAGGACTAATAAACCACTTATTTAATTTCTCAATAACTTAGTAAAACACTTTGATAATGGGCTCTTCACTCCCACAGTACTAGCTTAGAGAAGTCGGTAGATAAACCTCCTAGATAGTGTATTCCTTCTCCTAGAATTGAGTTTTAACTCATTGAGCCTTCGATGAACTCCTGTGGTTGTTTTTGTATTGCAATAGGCTCACTATGGCGATATCCCTCTTCTTACCATCTTTTTGACTAGTTATTGCTAAGAATACTCCTAAGAAATTAACTACTCAAACTCTGAATCTAACTTTGGTGTGGTCAATTACAAGAAAGGTTACAATGTAACTTACCTATAGTTCGGTGGAGTGTTGAAGTCCCTCCATCAATAGTTATTTACATGTTTATGTACAGTGATATAATGAACCCATTTAAGTTGATATGGTGTGTCAAATTTAATGGCATGGGTGCTTACTATCAAGGAGCATTTGTTGTTTATTAATTTACGATGTTTTGATGCTAAAGAATTGTATATCGCATGACAAGACAATTTCATGGATTGTTATTGTACATGAATAATACAATGTGATGAGCATATATCAATATGTGAATATAATTAACAAAAAATAACGTCGTAATGAGATAAAAATGTGTTTAACAAAAGTTGACTTGCAATGATGAAATATGAAAAATATAAATATCCATTTAATATTAAAATAAAATATTATGGTTAAAATCAATGTCATAACTAAAATCAACCTAACAATGTTATGATCGAAAATCAATGTCATAATGTGCGAAGCAAAAATTTGACACGCGGTCAGGAACTGGGTGATGTAGTGGGCCGTCCAGCAGCTCGGGTGTCGTTGTTTGGATTTTCAATATGAGCAGGAGTTGTGGTCGTGGTGATTCCTATAGCTCGTACGAAGCTGGAGCGAGGTTTCTGCGACCGGACGGATCTGTTGGTATTTGTGTTTGGACGTGATGATCTGTTAGAATAGGCACCCACATTTGTGGAATTAGCTGACGGCTGCTGTTGGGCGGTGCCGCCAAACCCTCGGCCTGTGTTATTTTTATTATTACGGTTCCTTTTGCGAGACACGGTGATCTCTAGGGACCGGAGGATGGAACCATTCAGCTCGAGGGCTTTGTCGGCGCTGCTCAAATCTGAGAACTCCACGAACGCATATCCCTGTGGGTTTCCGAACTCGTTTGCAGGTATGTTAATACGATTCACTGTTCCGCAGCGCTCAAAATGTATGCGCAAATCCACTGCTGTGCACCAGTAGTCCACATTATCTACATAAACCGAGTACCTGTCGAATTCCTCTCCTCCACCTCCCATTAACGCTTCTTCTTGTATGCTGTTGTCTCTATTTTCATGATTAGGAGTGGCGCTGTTTGTCGTTGTTCCTGTTGCCCGAACGTAGTTCAAACGCCAATTGGAGGACGACGAACGAGGCTGCTGCTGAATGGGAATGGGGCGGTTGTTCGTGTTTGCATATGGTGGTCTCGACGATGATCTGTTAGGATTGGCACTCACGCTTCTCCAATTCTTTGGAGGCCGCTGTTCGGAGGGGAGGCGAATGGCGCTGTTGATGTTGTTGTTGGGGTTGTTCCAATTTCGGCCGTTACTTTTGGCGCGAGACACGGTGATCTCTCTGGACCGGAGGATGGAGCCATTCAGTTCGGCCAGGGCTTTCGCCACGCTGTTTACATCTGAAAACTCCACGAAAACATACCCTCGTGGGTTCCCATACTCGTTTTTAGGAATAGTAAGGCGTTTCACTCTCCCGCACCTCTCGAAATGTGCCTTTAACTCGTCCTCTGTGCACCCATAGTCAACATTAGCTACATAAACGGAATATGCTTCCAATTCTCCTCCCCCTCCGGTTACCACTGCTACTTGTTTATTAGGTATCGCCTCCTTATTGAGCTGCACGTTCTTCACCGATTTCCCAGAATTCGCAGCCATGACAAATTACTTCTACTTCACTGTTATTCTTTTCCTGTAAAGACCAATCAAGCTTATCGGACTGAAAATGCAAAGCTTCTAACTACTCGCTGCGCTGTCTTTATCATTTGATTGGATCTAAATCCAATATATATACATGTTGAAACCACCCAGGATACGCTTCACCGATTTTGGCCTACATATAACCACTTTGGCACAGGTATACGCTTCCCCTACTTTGGCCGACATATAACCACTTTGGCACAGGATGAAGGCTGATGTTATTTGGTTTGGCTTGGCTCATATAATATAATGCGTTGAGAGAAATGTGGAATTGTGCTAATATAATATTGTTTAAAGTTTTTTTAATTTCTTTTTAATATTGTGATAAGAGCTATGATCCCAACTTGAAGATGAAGAAAGATGTCTTTCTTTAAAAAATGCATATGTTCATCGTAGGTTTATGGGATATCTATTAAGTAGGGTGAGTGTAGGTTAATGAAAATTTCAAGGTAAATATAAAAAAATAACATGTTTATTTAAAGGAATGATTTCTGATTTTTATCATGGATTAATTTGAATATGATATAAAACAACGAAATATAAATTATTTTTATATATTTTAAAATATATAATTTTATTATAAAATAGTTATATTTAATTTGGGTTTATATTATTTTCATATAAATACATATAGTGTATAAGTTTTTGTGTGAAGATATTAAATATTGAATATATATAAAAGTTGTATAATTGTAGACAACTCATTGTTGATGTTTTTCAAACTTTATACTGTTAATTTTATATATTTTCAAAATGTAAATATTTACTTTAGATAGTTAATGTAGTCTAATGGTAAAGCCTAAGACTTGAAAGAAAATTTAAAAGGTGCACTTCCACAAGCACTAAAATGACTACAGGAAACCAGATAACCACCTGTCAGCATTAAACCCTTTCCAAAATTTAAAGAGGTTTATTGCTATCCATCTAGCATCATTGTTTTGATTATCTATACTATTGTTTCTAGAAAGAAAATTAAACATGTAAATGCATTTCATCAAAAGAATTTTTTTTGAAATCAAACTGGATCACTGCGTCAATCCTCATCCGAGGATATTACTAGGGGTAGCGCCTTGGCATTGGATCTTGGCATCTCGCTCCACTGCTCAATTCTCCACTTCAGCTCTTTAAGAGTTTGTACAATTCTTCCCACGGCCAGGTTATTTATGTAGGTCTGTATCTCAATTGTCGTTATCTCCCTGAGTAATTCCATCTTAACTCGGTTCTTTTCCTTGTTCTTCTCCTATGTTTCTGCTCCATCACCCGTCGTTTGCTCTCAATGCAGGGTCATGGCCCGTGCCGCCACATTCTTCATTACCCAATACTATTGTATGCTTTCCCTGAATAGGGAATGCCTTCCACAAGTATTCCCGGTATCAAGCACCATTCTTTCCCACTCTTCTATGGAGATGTCTGGATGCTTAATATGGTCATTCAGTTCCCTCTCCCAACTTGCAATTTGGGCTCTAATGTTCGGTGGATTCTGTGTCATACAAGCGTTAATAATTGTCTTCATATGTTCATTGCCTGGCTTCCTTCGTCTTTTCGTGGTCGACCCACTTGTTCCTTCTTCTGTCTTGGTTTCTCTCTTTCCTGTCCTCAGTGCCATTTTGCTCCCTGCCTGTTTGCAACTATCTTCTTCCTAGTGTTCTCTGTTTTTCTCATTGTACTTTCCCCGGTATGTTAATATAACTATCACAAAATCGTTGCATTTATCAAAGTTGTAATATTGAATCAAAACAATTTCCCAGTTGCTCGTTTTCTTTCCCTTTCGAGTGTTTGCTACCTGAGGGGTTTTAGTCATATTGGGTTTAGAGCCAGTGCTTTTTTGGTAAGGGTTTGGTGTTTTCTTGGGTTTCTTCCCATTTTCCTCCCGTGGCAACAGTCTGCGCCCAGCCTTACCATTTTGGTCATCCTCATGGGATCCTCCCTGTATGAGGTCAGATTTTAGCTCAACCTTTCCCAGGGTCTCTCTGGCTTGTCAACAACTTTCCTCCTGGAGCCAGCTCTACTTCCCTCACCCTAAGGTTGCTTGATTTCCTAGTTCACTATAATCCTTGGGATTTTTTCCCCATGTTTCTTCCATTTTGCCTATTGGCTCGCTCCCATCAATTCCTACAGGGCTGGCTAGGGTCATGTTCTATCGAGGAATACTATAGGGTTTTATCACAGGATGGCCCACTCCCTTCCTGGGTGCGAGACCCTCCCTCCCGATCTTCCTATCCTGGAAATTCAAATGCACTGCAAAATTGGTTTTACCATTGTCGCAGGAGGTTCTGTTATCCTTCTTTACAGTCTTATTCATGTTCCATTTCAGAGTTCCTATTTTCCTAATGAAAATAATTCTAAAACTAGCAGGGATGTTGATCAAAAGGACTACATACCAACTTGCCGATATGTTGCCTCTTCCATCTGCCGTCTGCGTCTTCACTCTTCAGCCACCTTCCCTCTCGCCAACTTTTCTCGTCTTCATCTGCATGCATTTTGCTATATTCTTATTTTCGTTAAGTTTTATTCATCTTTCCCTCTGGTCCCTTGCCTTTACTTCCACTTGTCTATCGTTATTACCTGCACCCCATCTCGAGATGTTGCCCTTCTATCCTTACTGCCATCTCCTCTCATTAATCCGCACTTTCTCCTAGCTGCTTTGTCGTGTTCTTGTTGTCCTTGTCCTGTCACTTGTTATCATTCTTCTGCCCACCCTCCTGCTCTTTGCCCTGCCCTCCTCTCTATCGTTCTCTTCTGTCACTGCCCTCGTTCTCTGGGGAGTACCCCAATTAGCAACTTTGTTTTGCTTGTCATTTAACAGGATGCCTAAGTACTTAGTAGGGATGTTCATGACTATGAATCCCATGGTTCTTCCTAGGAAGGCTTGGGAGGAAGCTTTGGTATTGAAGAAATAAATTTCTGATTTCTCTTTGCTTATCTCTATCCCAGAGGCCCCTCTGAAGTCTGTGAGAATTTCCATTATTTTTTTTGCTTCTTTGAGTGTTTCTTGTCCATATAACATAATATCATTGAAAAATTGTTGGTGGGTTAGAGGTAGGTCATTTCCCCAAAGTATTAATCCATTCATTTGCTCCATATTAACCCATCTGCTGCAAGGATAAATAGGAATGGGGATATCAGGTCGCCCTGCCTAAGCCCTCTAGATGGATTGAAGGTTTCTGTTGGTGACCCGTTTAGTAGTACTGACATAACTGGCATAGTTATCATTGACATTACCTAGTTTATCCACTTGTTTTGAACGCCGTATGCCTTTAGAATTTGCAGGAGGTATCCACAATTAAGTCTGTCATAAGCTTTGGCTAGGTCTAGTTTTATCAGCATCCCTTTGGTTTTTGAATTTTTCAATGAGTGAATTGGTTCTTGTGCTACCACTATGCCATCTATTATTTGGTTGCCTTTGACAAACCCCATCTGCTCCTAGGATATCAACTCTAGTAATATTGGTTTTAGTCTATTCACCATGATTGTAGCTACTATTTTGTATATAACATTGCAGAGTGCTATTGGTTGGAATCCTTGTGGTTCTTCTAAGTTCTCCATCTTTGGTATCAGGGATATGAATGTAGCATTCAGGGTCGGGTGCATTCTTTTGGTGCATCGAGACTCTTCTACTGCATTCACTATATCTTGGCTCATGAAGTTCACGTGGCTTGATAAAATTCTAAGGTGAATCCATCAGGCCTAGGTGCTTTATTCTTTGCCATCTATTATGTTACCTCCTCCACCCCCACTTTCATTATGACCCTTAGGTGAGCCAATTTCTAATCTCTAGTTACTATTTTAGGGATATGTTGACTAATTTTATCAATGTCGTCCTTCCTTCTGATATCGGGTTCTGTCAGGAGCTCTTTAAAATGTTATACCATCAGATTCTCCATTTCAGCTTTCTGTGTTATCCTGTTGCCTTGGTGGTCCCTTAGGGAGAATATTATATTTTTCTATCGGTGATGTACCATTGCCTTATGAAAGAATTTCGTGTTTCTTTCTTCTTCTTTTAGCGATTGGATTCTCGATTTTTGTTTCTATAAGATTTCCTTTTGTTTTCTTCTTTCCTCCAGTTTCTTTAGCACCAGTCCTTCTTCTTTTGTCATCTCTTCATTTCTTCCTTCTTCTATGATTTTCTGTTGTATCCGTTTCATCTTTATCTGGAGTGTTTCTTGTTCCTTTTGAATATTTCCAAATTCTTCTTTGTTCCACTTCTTTATCTTCCTTTTATGTCTTTTAATCTAAGTTGGAGGGTGTGCATTTTGTTTCTTCCTTCCATCCCAGTCTCAGTCTCCTTCCACCAATTCTTCATTTTATCTACGAAGGTGGGTTCTCTCAACCAAAATGCCTCAAACCTAAAGGGTCTATTCTAGTTCTATTGATTCATAGCTATTTCTAATTTAATGTGCCAGTGATCCAACACTAAACATGAGAGAATTGTTGCTTCATAGAAGATATATTTTCCAATGAAGTGTTCTATTGCTAGGAATCTGTCTAGCCTAGATGCTATTTGTCTTCTCTGTCCTCTTTAATTGTTCCACGTGTATTTTCCATTTAAGTTGGGATATCTACCATTTTCAGTTTTGCTTGAAGGTCCCTGAATTTCTCCATCTCTGGCTCTTT
>APFE030068527.1:0-18336 GCA_000404065.3 Pinus taeda
AACCATTATGTATTTCAAAATCAAAATAGTGTACAAATATATATTTTTTTTAATTTAATTTTATAATATTTTTTAATTAAATCTAAAATCTTAAAGGTTATAATTACTTTTGAGGTATATCTAAGCCCTGTATCCTCACGACTACTAAAAATATTCCTGTAGAGATTAAAAATGAGAATACTTTTATATACACATATGTGAAATTTTTATAATATAAATAATATTATAAAGAAGAGAGAGAGGAGTGGGGAGAGAGGAGGAAAAAAGGATGGAGAGAGAGAGAGAGAGAGAGATGGATTTGGAGGGGGAATGAGAGGGAGGGAAGAACAAAAACATTAAGAGATAGAGGTGGAGAGAGAGAAGGAGGGAGTGACAAGGGAGAGATGAAAATCGAATGAGGGAAAGAGGAGACGAGGGAAGAGAGAGAAAATGAGAGGATCGAGATAGGGAAAGAAGGGGAAGAGAGAGACATGGAGACATAGATATAGAGGGGGGAGATAGGGGGAGAGTGAGAAGGAGAAATGGAGGGAGATAGTGACATAGTTGGAGGGTGAAGAGAGGGAGTGTGTCTGATGGGGGGATACAGAGGGAGGTGGGAGAGAAAGGGAGAGAGAGGAAGGGAGAGAGAGGTAGGGAGAGAGCGAATACTTGGGAGAGAGGAGAGAGAGGGGTAGAGAGAGATATGGAGTTGGAAGGTGAAGAAAGACATAGAGAGAGAAAGGTGAAGAGGGAGAGGGAGTGACAAGAGAGAGTTGGAGAGACAATGAGGGAGAGAGGAGAGCAAGAGAGAGAGAGAGAGAGAAGAGAGAGAGAGAGAGAGAGAGAGAGAGAGAGAGAGAGAGAGAGAGAGAGAAGGGGAAGAGAGATAGGGAGAGAAAGAGGGAGGGAGGGAGAAAGGGGGAGATAGATATATAGAGAGAGTGTGTATGTTTTTGGGGTGAGAAGGAGAGACAAGGGGAGATATAGATATATATGGAGGAGGGAGAGAGGGTCAAAGAGAGAGGAAAAGAGAGGGAGAGAGGAAGAGAGATAGACATGGAGAGAGAGAGAGAGAGAGAGAGAGAGAGAGAGAGAGAGATTCCATTGTAGTTGTTGATTTCTAATCCTATTTGATCACTTGCACTAGATTCATTGATTTAAGTGTAGATGTCAATTTCTAATCCTATTTAATGCCTTACACTAGATGCATTTATTTTAATGTAGATGTTGCTAGTTTCTACTTCTATTTGATTGCTTGCATTGGATGCATTGATTTCAGTGTAGATATTGACTTCTAATCATATTTGATCGCTTGCACTAGATGCATTGGTTTCATAGGGTAGATGTGTGTGAGTATTAGATGTGAGATGTTAGATGTTAGACTTTAGATCTGATAGATGTTAGATGTGTAGGTGTTAAATGTGAGATGTGAGAAGTGAGATGTTAGATGTGAGTTATTTTTTAAATTCAATTTTTTTACATTATAATCTTGTTTTTATTAATAAAATTAAGAGAACTTTTTTAGATAAAAGAAAATATAATATACATATCACATTAAAATATATGACATATAGATAGTACTTATAAATTAACATCTATTTTACCGTATAAATTAAAATAATGATTCCATAACCATCTTTAAATTTAATTAATAAGCAAATACAAATTTAATATTTACAATATAAAAATATTTTTAATCATGAACATTTATCATGGATATATTAACTTCTAAATAGGCCTTTTGACAATACCATTGCCAATACCCAAAAGAGAAAGATAGAGACAGAGAGGAAGAGAGGGAGAGGAGGGAAGAAAATAATAATACCATGGGCTAATACCATGGTTTATCAATATCATGGGTAATCTAGGCTAAAATAATAATACCATGGGATAATACCATGTTGTATCAATATCACGGGTCATCTAGGCCTTTGATTATTATGTTCTCGATCTAGGATTTTAATTATTCTATTACAATATCATGGGCCAATACCATGGATTATCAATACCACATGCACAAAAACCATAGCTTATTTCAAAATCAAAATATTTTACAAATACAAGTTATTTAATTTAATTTTATAACATTTTTTAATTAAATCGAAAAGCTTAAAGATTATAATTACTTTTGAGGTATATCACGACTACTAAAAATATTCCCACATAGATTAAATCGAGGCTTTAATAAATTAAAAATGAAAATACTTTTATATATGCATATGTGAAATTTATATAATATAAATAATATTATAAAGAAGAGAGAGAGGAGGGGGGAGAGGAAGGGAGAGTGATGGATTTGGAGGGGGGAAGAGGGAGGGAAGAACAAATACATTGAGAGATATAGGTGGAGAGAGAGAGAGACAAGGGAGAGATGAAGATGGATTGAGGGAGAGAGGACACGAGGCAAGATAGAGATATGGAGGAGGGAGAGAGGTGGGGAGAGAGAAGGAGAGAGGGAGGGAGATAGTGTCAGAGTTGGGGTTGGAGAGAGAGTGTGTGTGATTGGGGGAGAGACAGAGGGAGGTGGGAGAGAAGCAAAATAGAGGAAGGAAGAGAGAGAGGGCTTGAGAGAGAGGAGAGGGAGGGGGAGAGAGAGATGGAGTTGGAAGGGGAAGAAAGATATAGAGAGAGAAATGTGGAGAGGGAGAGGAGTGACAAGGGAGACATGGAGAGGTGGTGAGGGAGAAAGGAAATCAAGAGGGAAGAGAGAGAGAGAGAGGGAGACAAGGGAGAGAGAGAGAGAGAGAGAGAGAGAGAGAGAGAGAGAGAAGGGTAAGAGAGAGGGAGAGGAAGGGGTAGGGGAGAGAGATAGATGGATATGGAGATAGGGTGTGTATGTTTTGGGAGTGAGAAGGAGATACAAGGGGAGATAGAAATATAGATGGAGGGGGGAAAGAGGAAAGAAGAGAGAGGTAAAGCGAGGGATGGAGGAAGAGAGATAGATATGGATAGAGAAGTGGAAGAGAGAGAAGGGGGGGAGGAAGAGGGATGGAGAGAGAAAGGGAGAAGAAGAGGGAGGGAGAGAGAGAGAGAGAGAGAGCGAGAGGGAAAGATAGATATGGAGAGAGGGAGTGTGTATGTTTAGGGGATGAGATAGAGAGGTAATGAGAGAGAGAGACAGAGAGAGAGTACTTTTGTGGGTTGATATAGAGAGATAAAGAAGGAGAGACAGAGGGAGATAGAGATATAGATGGAGGGGCCGAGAGGGAAGAAGATAGAGACAGAGAGAGGCAAGGAGGAAGAGAGATAGATATGGAGAGGGAGAGAGAGAGTCACATGTGTTTAGGGGGCTAAGATAGAGAGAAAAATAAGAAGAGATGGAGGTAGGTATATATATAAATGGTAGGGGGAGAGAGGGAATAAGAGAAAGATAGAGAAAGGGAGGGAGAGAGAGAAGGAGAGAGGGAGGGAGATAGAAACGAAATGGAATGTGGAGAAAGAGGGAAGAAGAAAATGACACACATAGACAAATACAAACATAGAATTTTTATCTAGAAGGTCATGAATATTTTGTTTTTTCACTAAATAGATGTATTGATTTTAGTGTAGTTGTTGAGTTCTAATCCTATTTGATAGCTTGCACTAGATGCATTGATTTCAGTATAGGGTTGATGTGTGTGAGCATTATATGTGAGATGTTAGATGTTAGACGTTAGATGTGTAGGCATTAGATGTGAGATGTGAGATGTATGATATTTTTTAAATTCAATTTTTTTTTATTTTTATTTTTTTATTATAAAATAAACAAGCAATTTTTAGATAAAGAAAATATAATATACATATCACATTATAAAATATAACATATCAATAATAATTATAAATTTACATCCATTTTACCATATAAATTAAAATAATGATTCCATAACCATCTTTAAATTTAAGTAATAAGCCGATAAAAATTTAATATTTACAATATAACAATATTTTTAAACATGATTATTTACCATGGATATTATTGACTTCTAAATAGTCTTTTTTACAATACCATTGTCTAATACGCACAAGAGAAAGATAGAGAGAGGGAGGGAGAGAGGGAGAGGAGAGAAGAAATCATAATACCTTGGGCTAATACCATGGTTTATCAATACCATGGGTCATCTAGGCTTTTGATTATTATGTTCTAGATATATGCTTTTAATTATTTTATTACAATACGATGGACTAATACTACGACTAATACAATGGCTTATCAATACCACATGCCTGAAAGCCATAACTTATTCCAAAGTCAAAATATTTTACAAATACTTTATTTACTTTAATTTTATAACATTTTTTAATTAAATCTAAAATCTTAAAGGTTACAATTACTTTTAAGGTATATCAGGTATACTAAAAATATTCTCATAGAGATTAAATCGAGGATTTATTAAAATTAGAATACTTTTATATATACATATTATGTGAAATTTATATAATATAAATAATATTAGAAAGAAGAGAGAGAGACGAGGAGGGGGAAGAGACAAGGAGAGAGGTAGTGAGAGAGATGGATTTGTTGTGGGGAAGAGAAGGAGGGAAGAACAAAGACATTTACAGCTAGAGGTGGAGAGAGTGAGGGAGTCACAAGGGAGAGATGAAGATGGAATGAGGGAGAGAGGAGACGATGGAAGAGAGAGAAAAAGAGAGGACTGAGATAGGGAAAGAGAGAGATATGGAGACATAGATATGGAGGGGGGAGAGGGGCAAAGCGAGAAGGATAGAGGGAGGGAGATAGTTAAAGAGTTGGAGAGTGGAGAGAGAGAGTATGTGATGGGGGGAGAGACCAAGGGAGGTGGGAGAGAAAGGGAGAGAGAGGAAGGAAGAAAGAGAGGACTTGAGAGAGAGTTGGGTGAGAGAGATGGAGTTGGAAGGGGAAGAATGACATAGAGAGAGAAAGGTGGAGAAGGAGGGGTAGTGAAAAGGGAGAGATGGAGAAACATTGAGGGAGAGAGAAGAGCAAGAGAGAGAGAGAGAGGGGGAGAGAGAGAGAGGGTGAGGTAGAGGGAGGGAGGGAAAGATAGATAGATATGATAGACAATGTGTATATTTTGGGAGTGAGAAGGAGAGACAAGGGGAGATAGAGATATATATGGAGGGGAGAGAGAGAGAAGAAGAGAGAGGTAAAGAGAGGGAGGGAGGAAGAGAGATATATATTGATAGAGAAGTAGAAGAGAGAGAGAGGCAAAGGAAGAGGGATGTAGAGGAAGAGAGAGAGAGAGAGAGAGAGAGAGGAGAGTGTATGTTTTTGGGTTGAGATAGAGAGACAACGAGAGATAGATATATAAATGGAAGGGGAAGGGAGAGAGAGAGAGAGTAAGGAAGAGATGGAGATAGATACATAGCTAGATATAGAGAGAGAGTGTGTGTGTGTTTGTGGGATGATATAGAGAGATAAAGAAGGAGAGATAGAGGGAGATACAGATATAGATGGAGGGGGCGAGAGGGAAGAAGAGAGAGACAAAGAGAGGGAGGGAGGGAGAAAGAGAGATAGGTATGGAGAGAGAGAGAGAGAGAGAGAGAGAGTTGTGTTTAGGGGGTTGCGATAGATAGACAAATGGGGAGAGATGGAGGGAGGTATAGATATAAATGACAGGAGGAGAGAGGGTAGAAGAGAAAGATAGAGAAAGGGAGGGAGAGGTGGAGAGAGAGAAGGAGAGAGGGAGGGATATAGAAACAAAATGGAAGGTGGAGAGAGAGGGAAGAAGAAAGAGAGACATATAAATAAATAAAGACATAGAATTTAGATCTAGAAAGTCATGAATATTTTTGTTTTTCACTAAAATAGATGTATTGATTTCAGTGCAGTTGTCTATTTCTAATCCTATTTTATCGCTTGCACTGGATGCATTGATTTAAATGTAGATGTTGAATTCTAATCCTATTTAATACCTTACACTAGATGCATTGATTTAGTGTAGATGTTAATTTGTACTCCTATTTGAATGCTTACACTGGATGCATTGGTTTCAATGTAGACATTGATTTCTAATCCTATTTGATCGCTTGCACTAGATGTGTCGATTTCAATGTAGATGTTGATTTCTAATCCTATTTAATACCTTACACTAGATGCATTGATTTAAGTGTAGATGTTGGTTTCTACTCCTATTTAATTTCTTATAGTGGATGCATTGGTTTCAGTGTAGATATTGATTTCTAATCCTATTTGATATCTTGCCCTAGATGCATTAATTTCAGTATAGATGTCGATTTCTAATCATATTTAATACCTTACACTAGATGCATTTATTTCACTGTAGATGTTGATTTCTATTCCTATTTAATTGCTTGCACTCGATGCATTGGTTTCACTGTAGATATTGATTTCTAACCCTATTTGATTGTTTGCACTAGATGCATTGATTTTAGTGTAGATGTTTATTTCTAATCCTATTTGATTACTTGCACTAGATGTACTGATTTCAGTGTAGATGTTGGTTTCTGATTTGATGCAACTATATGTATGATGCACATTAATTTTAAAGTAATTAGATAAATAATGTGTATTCATTTCAATGTAAGCACATCTCTTCCCCCTCCATCTATATCTTTATCTTCCATTGTCTCTCCTTCTTTATCTCTCTATATCACCCCCCAAACATACACACACACTCTCTCCATATCTATATATATCTCACTTTCTCCCTCCCTTTTCCCCTCCCTCTATCTCTCTTCCCCTTCTCTCTGTCTCTAACACTTCTCTTTCCATATCTATACCTTTTTGTCCCTCCCTATCTTTTCCTCTCTCTTCTTCCCTCTCTACCCCCCTCCATTTTTATCTCTATCTCCCCTTGTGTATCCTTATCACCCGCAAAAGATACATAGTCTCTCTCAGTGTAAGCATATAAAAATTATTCACGATGTGCATTGACTTCTGTGTTACAGGAATTCAGCCTTAAATAAAATACTTGAATTTTCATCCTAAATAAAATGTTCTCTTACCCGAAATGTTTTCTTCCTGAAATTGTAAACTATTTGTAATTCGCTACATTCTTATTATTCCCATTTTTCATCATTGAACATTGTTAATCACTTTGCATTCAAATGCGGTAATAGAAAATAACTACCATTGAAAAGTATTTGGGGCTTAACACTCCATAAGTCACAATGATTGAATTTGGAGAAAAATTACTATTAACATTGGAGAGCAACATAGACAAGGTATGATGTTTACTAGAGTAGCTCAAGTTAAATATTTGAATGGTCTATGATTTCAACTACCCTTTTCATATTATCGATACGAAAAAATGGCAAAACTAATAGGTGTGACAATAAGAACAGTAGAAGAAAATAGTTTTAGATTGACCACGATGATAATTGTTTGTAATTGACTATATTCGTATTATTCACATTTTCTATCATTCATTCAACATTGTTACATTGTCACTTTGCACTCAAAATTTCTATTTCATCATTTTTCATCATTCAGGTTACTAATAGTTTCTCTCATCTCAACAAACTGAGATGACTAAGCAAATTTAAAAATAATTTGACCAAATTAATCTTAGACATATTTAGCATATTTAAAATGATCACAATAATTAGATGTTCAACAAATTTTGTATGACCACACACGACTGAAACCAACCTAGATCCATCTTAACCCTAGATCTATCAAGCGCCGAGAGGGATCACCCAACCGCCGCCCGACTGCCCATCGGGGCACAACTGCAAGCAGCTGCGCCTTCCAGGGTGATTCCCGGAATTGCCCAACTGCCCGTGGGGGCACGGCCTGGCCAGGCGGCTGCATGCATAACCCATTAAAAAAAAAAAATTAAAAGAATAATTTTATAAAAAAATTAAAAAAATGCATTTATTTTTTTGAACAATAATATTTATTTTTAAAATTATATTATTATTATTTTTAATAAAAAACTATTTTTTTATTAACATGTTAAAAAAATTTAGATTCGAAATTTTAAATTTAAATTTTTTAATGTAAAATTTAAAAATGTTTTTTTTAATAAAATATGTGTTTTCCTTCTTGCTTCTCCTCTTCTTCTTTTTCTTTTTAAATTTTAAATGGTTTATTTTATTTTTTATTTATTTTTTTTTAATTGAAAATACATATATATATTTTTTAAGTTTAAATGTTTTTTGGTTTTTGTTTGTTTGTATGTTTGTTTGTAATTTGAATATATTTTTGTTTTTTTAAGTTTTTTAAAAATGTTTTTAATCTTTATTTTAGTAGTTTTATTTTTTTTTTAAGTTTTTGTATAGCTTTTTTATATTTTTTTATATTTTTTACTTAATTTTTAGTTTTTTTTTAAAATTTTGGGGGGTTTTTTTTGTTTTTTTTTTATGGTTTACTAGATAGATAATAAATAATAAATGTAATTATTTTTGAAAATATGTTTTTTTCTTATTATTTAATTCTTTGTATTTTTTTATTTTTAGTTTTTTATTCATCTTTCATAGGTTAATTTTGTTTTTCTTATGTTTTATGTTTTTTAATTTTATTATATTATTAATTATTATTCTAATATATATTTTTATTTACGTTTTGGGCAATTTTTTTTTTTTTTTTACTTGTTTTTTTTTCGTTGTTTTATTTTTTAATCTTATGTTTTCATTATTCTTTTGAAATTTTAATGTTTTTCAAAGCCATTGCACCATTATTTCAAAATGTTGAAAATTTACCCTAGAAAAAAAAAATTGTTATTCCAGCACCAACACTTTTAGTATTGAGGGTGTTTTTTGCACAATTTTTGCACATAAAAATTCGGTTTAACTGACATTTTTTTAGAAATGTTGAAAATTGACCCTAAAAAAAAGCCAACATTCCAGTATCAACACTTTTCACTTTCAGGGTGTTTTTTGCACAATTTTTGCACAAAAAATTTGTTTTCACTGTCATTTTAAAACATGTTCAAAATTGACCCTAAAAATCATCATTCCAGTATACACACTTTTCGTTTTTAGCATTGTTTTTCATGTTTTTTCGGGGTTTTTTTGGCCAGAGTTCCTGTTTTGAGTTTATAGTTCCTGTTTCAAAGTTTACATTGTTAATTCATTCATTAATATTAACATTAATTATGGATTAATCATTATCATGAAATTGTCTAGCAATTTGTGACTTAGGTCATTGCTACAACTTCGTGTAACACTGTCTTTTTTTCTTAGAATCATGATTATTATGTTTTTTATTGCGTTCAGTTTGAATATGTTGTTGGCAATTTCTGATTGATAGTCCTATTTCCTTTATGGACAAAGTGTGGTTTGATGGTTTGAGATTTGTTGCATCACTACATTTTTGTTGTAACAACCAAGATCATTTCAATGTTAGAGCAAGTCAACTTAGATGTCTATGTGATTTATTTCCTACAAGTGTGATTTATTCCTCATGAGTGTAATATTCAATTACCTGCAATTGTGACCTTTACTTTCCTGCAAATTTTCTCTTTACATTCTCGCAAGTATGAATTGGATTCCAAGTAGATTTCTCTTGTTGACTTGCAAAATAATCACAATATCTTGTCCAAATTGTACTAGTATAGATGGTTCATGAAAATTGAAAATTTCCATATGAACCTCTAATTGCTAATTAAATGTACAATCTTTTGGTTGTATTTTTGACCAATTATAAAGGTAATTGAGAGGTTCATCACCACCATTTCATGGAATTTCAAGTAAATTATGTATCCTTGGTAAACACAACAAGAAACATGTTCAGGATTCCACTTTGAGAGGACATAGACCACTAGAGTTGATACACTCTGATTTGTGTGGCCTTATGCCTATTGCATTTACCTTAGCTAAAAATTATATTGAATGTTTTTTAATTGATGACCATATCAAGATATGCTGGGTTTATTTGTTGAAATATAAACCTCAAGCACTTGATTTTTTATTTTTTTTTAAATTCATCCATGGATTGAAAATGAAGCTCAATCTTGTATTGGTGCTCCTTGTATTGATAATGGAGGGGGACAAACTTTGAATGAGTTTGAAATCTATCTTCATCAACATATGAGCAAGCATCAAATTATTGTTAAATATAATCCTTTGTAGAATAGTGTAATAGAAAGACTGAATATGGCACTTGAATATGGTACATCTAAAGCTATTTTTTCAGGAATATAAAGTTGATGTTTTGGGATAACACAATTCTATGGGAAATATGTGTGAAAAACATGAGTCCATCTCCTTCCCTTGGGAATAAGACTCCATATGGAATATGGTATGGTTTCATTCCTTTGGTGAGGCATCTAAAGGTATTTGGTTGCACCTACTATGCCTTAATTCCTAAGAATCAAAGAAACAAACTTGGTGCAAGTAATCAAAAGGGAAACTCCTTGGGTTACTCAAATACCACCAAGGCATATCAGCTTTATGATGAGGTAAACAAAAAGTTCATTCATTCTAGAGATGTGGTTTTTCTTGAATCCATTGAGATTGACAAAACTATTGAGGAAGAATTTGATCATCTCGATATATTTTCCCATGTAAATACATATCATGATTTTGTTGATGAGATTCCACATCTTGAAGTGGGCATCCTTATCTAGGATTAATGTCTAGAATCTCCTTTTGAAGTGCCATCTTTCCCTCATGAGGAAGATCCAACCACTTTACCAGAATAGGGAGTTCAATTGGATGATATGATTAAGAGAATTAAAAGGCTAAACCTTAATGGGAAAGCACCACCATCTCAAGCAATAGAGAAACCTAGAGCACCATATAATGGTCCAAAGTCACACATAAATACACTTGAAAGTGTTCATATTGATGATGTTGGAAAGATAGGAACCGAGAATTCTACAAGGCAAGATGGAGGTGATGGAGATAATTAAAATTTAGGCAATGTAAATTATATCGATGTTTCATATGGTTATGAATTGAATTTATCTTCTAAATTTGAACCAACTTCCTTTGAAGAAGTTGCTTCTCATGATGAGTGGAAAGAAGCCATGAAAAGGAGTATGTTTCCCCTATCCATTTGGAACTAAATAAATTGATTGTAGGTTGGTTTTCAAGAACAAGTACAATCTTGATGAATCACTTCACAAACATAATGTGAGTTTTGTGGTGAAAGGGTGTGCATCGAAAGAAGGCCTAGAGTGTGAGGAGAGTTTTTCCCTGACAAAATAATGGACTACCATACGTGCATTGTTGGCTTTGGGTATGCAAAATAAGTAGATGATTTATTAAATGGATGTGAAAATAGCCTCCTTGAATGGAGACTTGAAAGAGAATGCTACATCTTAACTACAAGGATATGTTGTAAAGGGAAAAGAACATGAGGTATGCAAACTCATCAAGTCTTCGTATGGCCTAAAGCAAAAATCTTGCACATGGTATGAAAAGTTAAGTGAGCAATTTTTGAAGACCGATTTCAAGCATTTCAATCTTGATGCTACAACTTTGATTTTCAAAAAAGTTGGCAAAACCATTGTATACTTTTTGGTGACTATATATGATCTTTTGATAACATGGAACAATGAAACATATATTGCATCCATAAAGAAAAAAAATTGAATATGCACAACTTTATTCTTACTTGATATTGAAGTAACTCAAAATCCAAAATATGTATTTGTCTTCAAAAAGTACATTAAAAAATTATTGAACAAATTTGACATAACTAATTATATTTATCTTTATACTAAAATATAACAAAATTTAAAAGACAACATTTGATGTAGTAACAAGGATAATTAGGACTTTTAAAAAAAATCAATTTAAAGTCATTTCTTAAGTGGAAGAATTATGACAAGTAAACATACAATGAGAAACATAAAAGAGATATTAATGTTAAATTTTTGAATTAAAATATAATATTAATATTTATTACATATATTTTTAATAGCTAAGATGATATAAACCTAAGTTGCACATCCTATATTTTTAATAGCTAAGATGATGACAACCTAACCTGCATATCCTAACTTCTTCGGACATTTTTTAAGCCATCATCCCCACTGCATCTTTGTTGACATAAATTAATGGAAATATAATTTTTGTTGAGATAAATTAATGGAAATATAATTTTTGTTGAGATAAGTTAATGGAGATATAATTTTGAGGTTAAGTGGCTAGGCTAATTTAAACTACTTAGGTATGTTTCAAACGATTATGTTAATAGAACTGCAATTAACATAACTAGTTTTAGTCAATCAACATTACATTTTATTGAGTGTACCCGTTGAAAGAACGAGGTTCAAACTTTGGTTATGTCGATGGTTTGGTGGCTTAGTGACTCGATTGATGATAATGGTGAAAATTGTGGAATGTTAATTGCTCTTTGGTACATTAATTGAGGTTGCATTAACCAGATCAAATTCAAGAGACAAATTAGGGAAGAAGTTTTAATTGATGGCCGATTAACAATAAAAGACAATATTTTGAAGACTTTTTAAAGAATAGCGTTAACTTACGAAATTTTATGTTAAATTAGAATTGTATAGAGATTTTTTAGAATATGAAGTGCAAGATTACGATTTTGAATATTTTTCTGTGCATAGTGATTTGAGTGCTAAAGTTTAAGAAATCATACATGCTCTACTTTTTATTGGATTTGAATATGTGCCTTTATATTAGGAAACACATGCTTTTGACCATCACACCTATCACTCCAAAATTAACTTAATATTAGTATTGCAATTATAATTAAAATATTGTTAAAATTGATTTAGAGATTATGATTTGTCTTATTGAGTATTTAGGTTGTTTATAGCTTTAATAGGACATTAGTTGAAGCATTAGATCAAAAAATAATATTTTTTTTTACTAAAAAGAGTATTTTTATTATATAATTACGTGTTTGGTTCAAGCACTACGAAGTTAATTCATCAACATTTTCCAATTGTTTTCTCTTTTTCAATAGGAATACTGGTTTTTTTTTGGATATATCCCAGTAACATAGAGGGGTTTTGTATGTGAATACCTTATAGAATTGCACCAACAAAACACAAAATTTAAAACATATAACCATACTAGGGATTTTTTTAATAGACTTCATCCGACATTAGGGAAATATAGATTTGACCATTAATCTTTAACTCACCTATCTTTAATTTACACCCCTTAATAGCATACTTGTTTTCTTATGCATTGAAGTCTCTTAGGACATGGAAATATGCTTTCAATGAGATATCTTCCACAAATTCCCTAATTCTTCTCATGATGTTTTCCATATATTTCTCCTTTGGGAGGGAGCCTTTAACTAGATGGTGTGAGATTAGGAGAGAATCTCCCATAATCGTGTGTCAACCTGTCATTATTTGGCTAACAAAAGTCCCTAATAGAGAGCATATATCTCTACTTGATTATTTGCCATATGACCAAGACCACATGCGTAATTGTATACTTTGTCATCCTAGAGGCCATAGAGTACCTCTCCCCCTCATTCCACCCCTCAAATAATAATAATAATAAAATATAATGTAGACTTAATTTAAAAAGTAATGATAAATAATAAATTATTGAGTTCAATTGGTTGTATTGTAATTTTGTGTTTATTAATAAAAATAAAAACAATTTTTTTGGAGGAAAAAAATCATAATATCCACTTCAAATTGAAAGAAATTTAAATAACAATGATTCATAAACATGATATTTTAGAAGATATAATTAACCAACATAGATTTATGTTAGTTTGAAACAGAGAAACCAAACCAAATCTCTCATGATACAAATTTATTTTATAAAACAAAATTTGATAGAAAAGTTGTTCCCTTAACATTAAATGAATTTTATTTATTAAAAATATAATAAACTATCTAAAAATAATAAAATTGACACTTTTGAAAGATTTTATTTCTTCACCGTTAAATAAAGTTAATACTAAAAACAAATATATTATTTTATTAAAAATATAATATAATATTCAAAAATAATACATTTATGATGTGAAACCATAAATGATTAAAAAAATGCACGGGCAACCATTTACATGTTAATTCTTTTGTTACGCCTCACACATTAAATAAATTTTTTTATTAAAATATAATAAAATATCTAAAAATAATAAAATTGACACGCTTTTGAAAGACTTTATTTCTCCTGACCATTAGAATAGAGAGTTTAATACTAAAACAAAATTCATATTATATATAAAATATATAATAAAATATTCAAAAATAATACTTTTATGATGTACAGCATAAAATGATTAAAAAGAGATTTCACGAAGCAACATTTACAAAATCGTTAATAAATTATTGAAAGCTCACGACAATCATTTTCAAAATTTTCAAAAAATATCTTTTGTTTTCTTCTTTGTTCCATTCAACTTCGACCACTCTAATATTATATAAATGCTGTCATTTAAAGATGGAATCTGGGAGTGTTTAACTCGTTAAAAAAATGGAATGTTATTTCCTTCTTCTCTTTAGGATCAGTGTAAAGGCAGGTCGTTGATTTCCTTGTTCAAAGTAAACGCAGGTCGTTGATTTTCTTTTTATCAAATTTTAAGATTGGACTTGCATTGTCGCATCTTTAACTTTGCCACGTGGCCCCTTTTAAGGACGGTATCGTGTTTTCTTGCTTCTCATTTTTGCTAAGTTTCCCATCAGGCATATATTCACAATCGGCACGCAATCGAAATCCCTGAGTTTTGGTTAAGGTGTGAGCTTTGTTGATAAAAAGCAGGGTCACGTTTGAATAAAGATAGTTACTTATTTTGTCAAAAGCCACATTGATGTGGGAGCATGAGGTTTAAAGATAAAAGGGTTTAAATTTTATTCTAAAAATATAAAAAAGGTTTATAAGCAAAGGAGTGGGATTCTTTAACTGTCACTTTATAAAGCTTTTTAGATAGAGTTTGAGTTAGAATTCAGGGATTTGAATTATCTTGTAATTAATGCGAGTATTTAGGCTTAGTTGAGATTCTCGAGGAGAATATCATGCAAATTAGATGTTACTTAGGATTAGGTAGATTCGATCCATTGATTTAGGATCTGATTGTTGTATATACAGGGATTTATGTAAGTTTTGAATTAGTAGAAGGGGATTTTTGATGGAATTTGACATACTTTGGTTGTATTTTCGCCGAAGAAGATTGAAATGTAAAATTTGGAATTTCTCTTTATCTTGGTGAATATTGTGCATGAATGGTCAAATCTCGGAGGTTTTAATAAGTTTTGAATTAGTAGAAGGGGATTTTTGATGGAATTTGACATACTTTGGTTGTATTTTCGCCGAAGAAGATTGAAATGTAAAATTTGGAATTTCTCTGTATCTTGGTGAATATTGTGCATGAATGGTCAAATCTCGGAGGTTTTAATTTCTTTCAAAATATTTCTGACTTTTGTATAATCTTGTGTTGTCGCATCTAAATTTTCACTCACTGTGTATTTAAATAAACCTGGCGGAAGGGATAAGTATGGAGGAACGAGAAACCTTGACAAATTCGCGAGAAATCCAGGGGAAGATCTAAATCATCTGATCGACAGATCCAACAGATCTAATGGTCATCGCGTGCCAACAAGCGCAGACGTTAATTAGAATAATAGAGTGATCTTCGTAGGTGTAAGCAATATCTTGCGCGGTCAAAAAGTGGTAAGTGGTATTCTACAATTTCACGTGATTAGCCTAAGGGGTTGACATATAGCATGAGAAAACTACTCTTCTCGCGCGCCCTCGACATGATATCGGTCGTGCAAGAAATCATGCGAGATTGCGCTATCGCCGTTGGATCGAGCGGAATTGATCGACAGTGGAGATCGGCTAAGCTAGTTGGCGAGCAGGGGACGCGACAACCATCGGATTGAGGAATGAGATCGATGGTGGAGATTTAATGCGCTAAAGGTTTGTGGAATGGCGGACGCAATAAAGTTATGAACTGGGGTTTTATTTCCTTTTTGGTTCCATAGAAAATTTGAAGTTTGCCATATACTGAGTAAATTAAACAATTCTGCTATTTTAGTAAAATAACTAAAATTGAAGGTTGATAACTGATACTCCAAAGGAAAACCTAGAAAAAATTCCCGAACTTAAAAAATAGTTGCTAATTTTGAACAATTATCCTTAACATTTGCCACCAACGCACCACAAATAGAAAAAAATAGTAAATTTGAAAACTGTCTGCAACGCAATTAAAAAAAAAGGCATGTCACGACCGAAGATACGTAACATCTTTCTTTTCTTTCATTCAGAAATCGTTTTTTAAGATAGTTATGTGCATCTCCTAAGCGACATTAACGCAAAACACTGCTTTCAACTTTGAGAGTGAAGAAATATAACATTACCCCACACATTATCAAAAGAAATAAATATGGTCGATTTATTGTAAAGGATCTAAGATTTTACTAAAATATATTACAATATAAGTCTAATGCCTAATATCTCGTAAGTGTGAGCAAGTTGTTCTAGTATATGTAATATAAGCCTAATCCCTAAGACTCCAGGGCACAATAATATCCTCGCATGTCTATTAATTGTATGAGCCAATTAAAAATGAAATTGATGTAAGATATTTTGTTGTGTGAGCGAATTAAAAATCAAATTAATGTAAGATATTTCTGTACGGGTGAAGGATGGTTTTATTCATCCATCATATATATACACACAGACCAATTCAAATTATACGATTATTTTTTGTTATGTATAATTTAATTTTTCTTCAATAAATTTATTTATGTAATTATTTCATATGTGTAATAAAATTATTTATCTAATTATTCCATGTGTGTAATAAAATTGAGATTCTACGCCATTTCGTTTATTTGTTTAACCCGTTTTAATATTGCACTTTTTTATAAATAAATTTAATTTACTTTGAAATATTTCTTTAAAAAAAATATACATTTAATATGGGTTGTTTCACTTATATTTAATAGCATTTGAAGATTTATGTTTTATGATAGGTGTGTCACAAAACATTGATAAAATAAAGGTTATGATAAATGAATTCAATAAAACATTATATTAATTTTGTGTACGGGAGAAAATTACTTTATATAAATATTTTGGAGTTGATTTTCAACACAAGTATAATTAGAATTATAGAATTTAGAAAACTATTAATTGAGGGTAGAAAGCTTATTTTTGTAATGTACTTTTAGTCAACTTGTTGAGACCTTATTTTCTCATGTTGAGTTAGATGGTTAAGAGGTTGTCTTTTATTTTCCATAGTGGCTTGGAAATAAATTGATTAGAAGTTGTTTTTGTGGTATATTGGAAATCAATTAATTAAAAGTTGTTTTTGTGGTGTATTAGGGATAAATCAATTAAAGGGAGCTGACAATGTTAAATTCTAGTTCATATCGAATTTATGTGCATGTGCATATACCACATAATAAGTAATGAAAAAATTGAAGTACTCCTAGAGAATGTACGAAGGAGTGTTATGGTGGAACTTGACCCTAGTTGTCTAGAAATGGTTGGCAAAGCAGTTATTTCCAAGAATGGGATGGGGGGAAGTGTGGTTGGAGAGAGAGGCCACACACACACAAAGAAAAGGAAGTGGTGAGAGAGAAAGATCACAACTTGTAGCAGGAAATCTGGTGGGTATAGAATACAAAAAACTCCCACCCTAGAGCCCGTGGGAGAAAAATGTACAATCCAAGGGTTACAAAAATTGTACAATCCTATCACCAAGAAAATAATTATTTCAAGGGATTTTAAATTCCTTGAAGATCAAACATGGAATTATCAAGATAAAGGGACAACCATGAATCAAATTTATCCACTTTCATTTGAACAAGGTGATGCAATAGAAGTTGAAAAACCAAGACAAGGATTTACATGCCTACAAGTTCCAGTTGGAGACACAAACCAAGGAAGACATAACTTGCACTATCCATCCTCAAGGCGTGAATATGAATCCACCATTTTACAGAAAACAAGAAGTTTTAGAGAGATTTATGAATAAATAGATAATGAACAAGTACATCTTGCTTTATTGTCTTGTGAGCCAACACATTTTGAAGAAGTAGTGAAAAGAAAGAATTCGTTGAAGCTATGAATGAATAATTTGCAACCATAGAAAGAAGTGATACATGGAGTCTTCTATATCTACCAAAAGGAAAAATAAGCATTGGAGGGAAATGGATCTATAAGACCAAGTTTAATGAAAAGGGGGAAATTGTAAAGCACACAGTTAGATTGCTAGAAAAAGGTTTTACACAACAACTTGGAGTGGATTATGAAGAAACATTTGCCTCGATAGCAAGATTGGATACTATCATAACAGTATTAGCAATAACACCAAAGCATTGGCCATTTTATCAAATGGATGTGTCACGCAGAATGGGTTATATTTGCGGACAAATTCAACCTTCCTAGGAGTCTAAGACTCTCTAATGACAAACAAACCAAATAAGAGCTATCCTTCTCTAGATACACATCATTTTACAAGAAATCAAATGTTCTCGATCTTACCTTAGGTCCAATGCTTGTTGTAGTAGTCCAGTCTTGGTGATCCGGATGAGC